>JAHHUM010000363.1:0-242633 GCA_036173005.1 Crenichthys baileyi
CCCTCCTCTGCTGTAATGTCGCAAATTCTTTATTCAAAAACAGCCACTGGTTTATCATAGTCTCACTGTTATTCTTTCACAAACGTCACATCAAGCCAAGGACATGATGACACTGCTGTCAACACTGGTTTTACTTCTCCTTCCTTCCCCAGAGAGAACGTTTCTGCACCGGTGGCAGTGTTGAAGAGCAGCAGGATACCAAAACTGTGTTCTCAGTCTCTTTAATAGGCTACTTTCTGAAGCTAACTCCGAAGGTTTGCAGTAATTTCAGATAGTAGGGATGTACAGAAATGTTGGTGTAGGTGTTTACATTTACATTGGGTGTTAATCATAGTTAAGTATAGTTCAGCTACTGATAATATTTAAACTCACTGTCATATTGTCTACTTGACTAACACTCAGCAGGTCTCTATGCCGCTAATCCAGCTCTGCTGATCAATGGATATCTTGTGATATCTTGGGGTGTGTGACACTGGACCATTAGAGATGAATTGTTTGAGATCTGTGGATGCTCACATGAGGTCTGTGTTGATCAAACTTCCTCAAATCTAATCTGCAAACAAATCTCATTGGACTGAATATATGGAGCGTTTCAAGGCCAGACTCTTTGTTCTTTGAGCTATTCCTATACACACAGACAGACTAATTTGGTGATTTCTAAAAGCAGTTGGCTGAAGTGGATTTTATTTAGGGGTATCAGAGTAAAGGGGGTTGAACAATTGCATGCCACACCTTTCAGATTTTATTTGTGAAAGAAAATCCTTTTTTCAGGCACCACTTTGTGTTGGCGTAAAAAAAAAAAAAAAACAATGTTGGTGATTGCAATGTGAAAAAATGTGGAAAGTGTTCATTGGTCATTAAGACTTTTTAAAGGCACTGTATATGATTGCTCTAAATGATCTGGTCACATATTCAAAAGGATTGTCTTTAAGGAAATCCTCAGATCAAATCCTTTTATATTTCTGTAAAGCTCTACATGCAGTTGTGTGGGTTTTGTTCCACAGATTTCTCTTGTCTGTGTCACCCTGTCAGTTGTAAGACCAAGGTGTACCCAGATGACTTGCCCAACACCAGCATCGTCATCGTGTTTCATAACGAGGCGTGGAGCACCCTGCTGCGGACCGTCCACAGTGTCATCAACCGGTCTCCGAGGGACCTACTGGTGGAGATCGTGCTGGTGGACGACGCCAGTGAACGAGGTCGGTAGTTTGTGTTGTGACTCATCAGCTTCTTACAGAATAGAAAGTATCAAGTGGACATGTAGTTTAATTCGTTAAAATGTAATTTATTTACCCAAAAAAATCTGAAAGGGTATAAAAAGATTATTATACATTATAATACAACAAAATCCTTAGACCCAATACCGGACTTTAAACTCCATCCAAATGCGCATTAATCAGAATTCTCAGTAGTTACATGCAGAGCTCGGTACAGAAGCCCAACTCCACAAATGCTTTCAGTTTTTATTGTTGAAGCTTCATGGTTTAATGGTTGGGCTAAAGTTAGAGAAAGGAAATCTATTTAAACAATAACATAGTCATTAAAAATTAAGGCACACCATGAGGCATTTTGTTCTTCCTTAAGAAATGCTCACATATTGAGCCTTTTGTTTTATTGCTGGAAAATAATGTGATTTAATTGCACTTTAAAAGCAAAAAATTACAATTAAACAAAATATATTAACAAAAATACATTTTATAGGTAATGTAAAAGTTAGGATACCCTTTTCCTCAATGGTTGTTTTGTTTCCCCCTTATAGTTTAAATGCCTTCAGTGAGCTGTGTGCCAGTCTGACTTCGTTCTGGGGAAGGTTTGCTCCACCAAACCAATCCTTTGTGGATTTACTGTTATGTTTTGGGATTTTGTCATGTTGCGGGATCCTGTTTTGCTTTAGCTTTTTTTTTGTACAGAAAGTCTCACATTTTCCTCAAGCACCCTCTGATAGGCAGAGATGATGCTGTGTTGGTGAGCTGGCCACCTTTTTATAAACGCTGAGTAATGTTTTTAATCATGCGCACCTGATGGACACACCTGTGTGTAATTTTAGGCTGTTTTTAAAGTAGGAATCAATGTAGGGGTTTCCTAATTTGTACCTCACTAAGAATTGCATACATTTTTTTTTTGTTAAAAAGGTTTTTCCTCAGTTTGTTTATTTTAAATTATTTGAATCTTTCTGTATTGTTTTTCTGCATATCCATATGTTAAAATATGTTAAACACTTTCTTTCAGATGTTTGTATCCATTCCATATCTCAGAATAATATCTTATAATACCTGATTATTGTCAGAACACTTGTTAACTTTACAATAACATTCCTGTCTATCACATTTATTAATATTATTATGGTAAGCCTGGAAGATTCCCCTGCTGATTGGCGACTGTGTGTTGATATCACCCAGTGTAACAGCTCTTTTCTAGTTCGTGGTATTATCTCATCTCCAATTCAGATTTTTTCTTAATATAGTGAAATGCCACTCATATGCCATCCTCTTAACAAGCTTTTTTTTCCATTGTTGGATCTATAATCTTATTTCCAGACTGAGAGTTTTTTTCTGTTATTCATAAATTCTCACCTTGCAAAATGTCATGTTTTACAAATAATTCATAATCTTTGCAATATTTGTTGGACTTAATGTTATCCATCATGTGCAAATTTGATTGTGGTGCTTTTATTTGAAGTGATACTAAATTAAGCAGATTATTTTTTGCTATTTAAACAGGTATAGTTGTTGTAACTTTACTTAGTTTGTGCCAAAAAAAGAGATGAGCTATGAAGGAAAGGTTTCAGTTAGGCCTGCACGATATTAGAAAATCTTGCGTTGGAGATAATAATGGTAGATATTTCGATGACCATATTAGTTCTGATATGTGCCTATTTTCTTTTTTTCCTCTCCTCATCTGTGCTTCCATCACTCTGTGACCTTTAGCATTTTGGGTGATGTCATTTGCGTTTGGTGTGAGCATCTGATACCATGTGACTCTGTCCAACTGGCTAAATATATATTTACATAAAAAATGCAAGTTCATAACAGTTGAAATCTATTGGCCAACAATTATTACACTCCAAGCAGTCCTTTGCTATGGGATATTTGTTGTATATTGTGCAGCCCTAATGTCAGTTTAACTTTCCTGTGACAAATTCCTTAAATTATTTGTTGCAAAATACTATTTTACATATTAGATGGAACACAGCATGAGTAGAAACTAAAAATAAGAGCTTTTAATCCTCTTTCATAATTTCTGACTATCATTTTCTGATTATCATTTGGCTCCTGACTAAGCTTCTACTGTAATTACTTCAGCTCTAGTTGAATTACTCCACAGCCCACACTCCTTTGTTTTTGTTTCAGACTTTTTAAAGTTGAAGCTGGAGACTTATGTTCAGACTTTAGAGGTGCCGGTGAAGATACTGAGGATGGAGCAGCGCTCAGGTCTGATCAGAGCCCGGCTTAGGGGGGCGGCCGTCACCACAGGTCAAGTCATCACCTTCCTCGACGCTCACTGCGAGTGCACCGAGGGCTGGCTGGAGGCCCTGTTGGCTCGTATCAGAGAGGACAGGTAGAAGCCAAAACGGAGCAAAATGAGGATTTGTGACAGATAGAAATAAAGAATATTGCTTTTTAATGGCACGGCATCACTGCTCTGCAGTGACCGTCAAACAATTTACCCGTCATGCTGACACCTGAAACATTATTTTTTAATACTGCGGTTAACTCCCAGGTTAGATGAGTTGGTCCACGAACTACAGCTTGATTTGATCATGGATTGGACAGCAAACTGTCATCTGGACACTGGATGATAATTGGTTTGTTGCCTCACTGGATCGTTTATCTTACTGACAGTCTGTCACCCTGCTAACCCAGCTACAGTTAATGTCAGGATTAAAGCAAACGAGCACATGTTAAAGGGAAAATTCAAGATTTTTAAACTGATTTTCTGTTTAAAGTTTATAAGCAGGTAACATCTAAACTGCAGTAGATAACAATTTTGCCCTCTTTGTTTAGTATAGATCAAAATAAGTCGGTCAAGGAGGCTGAAGCTATTAACTGGTTTTTACTATTTAACTATTTAAAAATCTTGAACTGTCCTTTTAAGGGATCAGGATGCTTATTTTTTTCTTCAAGGAGGTCTGTCACCTCCATCAGAACAGGGAGAAATACAAAATAAGTCTGTGTGTGCTGTATAGTGGAATAATATGTTGGTCACTGACCAAAAACAACCAAAATGATGAGAGGCAAGAAACATAAGAGCCAGAATGACAGTACTGTAAAAACAGAGAAAAACCTGAAACAATGTCAACAGTTCAAACCAGTGAAGATGATGTGCACAAGGTGCACACCAGTACATCTTAGTACTCACAGAAATGCCTTTTAGGACATGTTTCATGTTAATGTTTTTTATTTTTGGGAGAAATTACGAGCTACAAGTTACAAATCTAGCATCTACCTAGAATGCCATCCTAAATATAAATTTAGCTGTAGAGTAGCGTCGATAATGTCCTTTCTGATATGGTCCGAGTTGTTTTCATCCTGCAGGAAATTTGCCATCATATTACTCAAGCTACTGTATTATCATAACCTTGCATATATATTAAAAGGAGATGCAGAAAATTCATGAGTGCTAATTTACTTGCTTCATGGTGTAATTTTCCATTTCCTCTGAATTCATGAAGTCGAAGAAAATGCAGAATATTCTAGTTTAAGGTCACAACTTTATGAGAAAATATGTTCATCTGTTTTCTGATTGTTTTCATTATTTTGCAGCAATTTTTTCTCTCACAACTAAATGGTACACACTGTGTCTTTCAGAAGAGCAGTGGTGTGCCCTATCATAGATGTCATCAGCGATGAAACGTTTGAGTACATGGCGGGCTCAGATATGACTTATGGAGGGTTCAACTGGAAGCTGAACTTTCGTTGGTACCCAGTTCCCCAGCGGGAGATGGATCGACGCAAAGGAGACCGAACACTCCCAGTCAGGTACCCAAAGAAGATATGTCCTCCTTGTCCACAGTTGGTATGAAGAACATTTTTAATAAATTATTTTAGTATCTAAAATGAGAAAAAAAAATGTAACTCAGTTTTTTATTTACCATTTTAACAGAAAAGTGAGCAGAACTTCTCATCTGTATTCACTTCACTCCCTACAACAAACAGTCTTTAATTCATTACTGACTGAGTTAAAGGTTAGACATGGTTACTTTCTAACGCTTTGTTTTAATTTGTAAAACAAATTAGACTTAATTCCATCCTCAATGCCTCACTGAGCTACAGCAGGAAACTAAGGATTACATAATGAATGCAAAACTCCATGCATCGTTTTTCTTGACATAAAACATTAGGATATTTATCAGAAACGATTTGTTTCAAGTAAAATATCCTGCAAAAATAAAAATCATTTGCGATTTTTTTATTTATTTTTTTATCTGCATGCACCTTCTTGCATTCTCTGCTATATGGTGCAGCAGTGTCTCTTCTTTAAAACCAAACCAAAAAAACAGCTCTGTTCTGGTCTCTTTTCATTAGATTGATCTGAACTGAATTGAAAAATATTTGATTTCTATCAAATGAAAAAAAGCTTCTTGCAAAGTTTAGCTAAACGTAAATAATCCGTTCTGTTTAGCTCTCATTTTTCTTTGCTAAATAAACCAGCTCCAGCTCAGCAAAGAAGCTGTTTATTTGGCTGTAATTTGTTGTGTGTCTTCTGCAGGACTCCCACCATGGCAGGAGGGTTATTCTCCATAGACAAAACATATTTTGAAGAAATTGGAAGCTATGATCCAGGGATGGATATATGGGGTGGAGAAAACCTGGAAATGTCTTTTAGGGTGAGTGACAGAGAACATCATGTTATCATCCTGCCAGACTTGGTTGATGATAGTGGATACATGCAAATCTTATAGACATACCTCTTTTATTTTCATAAAACATCGTACATTCTGCTTGATATTCATGAGAGAGGTGTGCAAAATCTTCATCTTTTCCGCTCGCAGCCAGAAGAGTTACACAAACACTGTCAACACTTGCTTATATCAAACACCATCCATACTCCAGCAGCACTATGGTGCAATCCTCATTTATTGGCTCCCCTGATAATAAATATTCTAAATAAATGGTTGTTATGGAAACACGGTGACTTCACTTACCTTCCTCCTCACTGCAAGGCAAGATAAACATAGTTCCAGGTGTTTTTTAAACATTGTTAATGTTGCTTTGGCTGTTCTTATGTGCAGCTTTAAGTAAGAAGCTACTTTCTTGTAGCCATGATATGACTTCTTGAGATTAATACACACATGCTTAACTTAAATGTGATGTTCTCTTTTCTTTCCCATTTTGAAGGCTAAGGGAAGTGGATCTCTGTCAGTTCATGGTTATAGATACTAATTAGACGTTCTTAAACATTCTAAACAAAAGTTAAGAATACATAAAAAAATTTATTTAAAGAATTTTTAGGGGTGTGAATAATTTAGCACCAATTGTTTTGCTCAAAATGCATCATCTAACACCCTGGTGCACTTTGTTTAGTTTAATGAAAATCAGATAAAGGTTAAGGACATTTGTTTACTCTATAAATGGGAATAATCTATAGATTTCTCTCTTTATTAGTACCTTTTGGCGAAGAATCGGCAGCACATATTCGGTATTGATCAGTTAGAGCATAATTGTGCATCGCTACCACTGCATAAATAAACCAAAATTTATTCTCATTTTGCAGTGTGATATTTAGCTGCTGCATGAAAAATTTATTTATTTTACACGTTTTTACCAACCTTGTCAGTAAATGTGGGGGGAGCGCTCTATTTAGAAGCATGTCCAAGGTCAAAGGTGTGCTAAATTTGACATGAGTCAATTTGTGGAAAGTTAAATATAATTTATTTTTATTATTCAGTTGGTTAAAGGCGGTTTTAAATCTTAAACCAGTTTATAACAATGAAGAAATGCAGTATTTTGTTCTTTATAAAAACTGCCTCATGTTGGTGACAAAACATTTGAATACTCCGTAACTAATTTTATTACTATTAAACAGTTGGACTTTGACGATAAGGTTTTGTTTGACTATACTGATTATTCTGAAAACGTTGAGTGTTACAGTTGAAATATCCTGCAAAGATATTTGACGTTACTACTGCTTAAAACATCACAAGATAGATTTAATTCCAGTGTTTAATGTAAAGTTTATTTTTCAGCTGGTGCATTAAAAATTGTGCATTAAAAAGTCATGAAGGCTTCCTAAGTATTTCCTCTGCAATCTTCTGAACTCCTGCAGCATAATCTGCCTACGAGTAGCTGTTTGTTGCTCTGCTTTTCACCGTCCTCTTCCTTCCTGCTGCTTGGGAATAATGAACCAGAGATATAAAAATAGGTCATAAATGTTCCAGCCACAACCTTTATGTGGTAAAATCAAACTGAACTTTCAATTTGTGGCTTATTTTACCTTCTCATTTTAATAAATTTACTCAAAACAAAAGCTGGATATTTCTAACAGTTTCCATTGTTACTTTACTTGCTTCTGCCATAATCGATGCATTTAATTTTAGTTTAGTTTTATACATTTTTACCAGGTGTGCCAATATATGTGAGGAGTGCTGTGTTCTATAAATCAATTTAAAAAATATATATATCTAATTCCTTGTCTTTCCAGATCTGGCAGTGTGGCGGCTCCTTGGAAATTGTAACATGCTCACATGTGGGGCACGTTTTCCGCAAGGCCACTCCGTACAGCTTTCCTGGAGGAACAGGCCAAGTTATCAACAAGAACAACCGACGGCTGGCCGAAGTCTGGATGGACGAATTCAAAGACTTCTTTTATATCATCTCACCAGGTAGTGAGCAAAGCACCTGTCGCTGTGCGACTACATGTTTTGCTGCTTTTAGAATAGAACACGTCAAAGACAATTGAGAAATGGCATACGTTTAGGTTTGAAGGAATTTAGAGATGAGTCAGGGATTTGCTTTATGCTTTATTTAGCATATATTCATGTTTAAAAGCAGATATGGATAGTCTTCATTACCCAGCCTCACTGGGCTCGTTGATATTACATTTAGCAAATTGCTCTGAAAGGATGTGTCTGCTCTATTTCATTATTTTATTCTCCTACAGAGTCCTTTTCTTCTCATCCATTAAATAATTCACATTTCTGTCTCTGCTCATATGTTGGAATGTAAGGCTGCTTTGTCATCTTCAAAGGAGGTTAATTTAGTTTTGCTTTCAGACACATTTGTGGTGATCTCGTGAACTCAGTTCAGAAATTTGTCAAAATTGGTCCTCTCTAAAAACCGGAGCTTCGGCGCATATGTGGAAACTAGAGCAACAGGGCTGTGCAGCTTGAGAGATGAGTACCCCTCCATCTGTTGTCTCAGTAATGTGATTACCCTTTAGCAGAAATCACTTTTCCGGAAATCTCTGGCTAAGTGTTCTAGATGGCTTGCCAACCTATAAGGGATCATCCTTAATCTGCGGATCTTCCTGCACAAATTGTGACCTTCTCTGCAGTCAGCCAGGCAGGACTCTCCAAGGGCAGGTGTGGAGACAGAGCCAGCATTGTGATGGATGGCTTTTGCTATGCAGTGTGGGGCCCACAATGCTTTTCTGTTCCTCCTGGACATTATTGAGGATCATCTGAGCTGTGCCACTGCCAGAGCTCACTTATTGGCACAGAGGAGCTCGCTGTGTTGCCTCATTTTTGGAGGGTCCTGTAGTCATCCTAATAAAAGTGTAATTGCTTCCTTATTCCCTTCTTTGCAGTCTTTTAGGATCAAAGAGGCTTCCAGTCCTCTGAAACATTATCTGCCCTCTACAGTTCCTTGCAGCCGTATTAACAGCTCGCAAAACTTTGCATTTTTTAAAATTACAACCACAAACTGCAATGTATTTCATATGGATTTTATGTGATAGACTGACTTAAAGTACTGAATGATTCTTAAATAGAAGGAGAAAGAGACATGGTTTTCAAAATTTTTTGCATATAAAAAAAATTAAATCTGGTGTGCGTTTGTATAGAGCTCCTTTTACTCTGATACCAATAAATAAAGCCGGTGCTTTAAGATATAGGATTTGTTTTCAGGGCTTTCCACATGTTTTTGATTAGATTTAGGTCTGGGCTTTGACTGGGCCGTTCTAACACATGAACATGCTTTGATCTAAACCATTCCACCTTAGCTCTGGCTGCATGTTAGAGGACCTTCTTCTACATGTGTTCCCTGCAAGTCATGTGGCAAATGTCCAGTTAACTTCTTAGGACTTCTTGTCAGTCTTTCCTTGAGGCCAAATTTTTATAGCAACTGTCTCTCGCCCGAGCTTTGGATAACTTGCAGCTCCGCCAGAGTTACCGTGGGCCTCTTGGCAGCTTCTATGATTAATGCTCTTGCCTTTATAAATACAATTCCAATAAAATACATTTAGGTTTGTGGTTGTAATGTGATAGAGCTTCAATGGGTGTAAATAATTTTGCAAAGCACTGTTAATAATTCTCCTAAATGTTAAGCCTGTGTGGGTATTTGAAGGTGCATGTCCCTTTGTTTAGTTGTTGTTTAATTCGGTTTTACAGTGCATGGTTTTTGGTCACACATTTTGGCTGTTTTAAAAAAAATTGTGCTGTTTCCCCCCCTCCATTGCAATCAAGCTCTTTCATAATAAATTACCACCCTGTATCTATCTGCACGCGAGCTATGACTCCTCGAGAGGCACTCCAAGACAAACCATCTGCTTGATGGGTTTGTGTATGTGCCCAGTTGCTGTCTAATCCTTCCCTTCTTTTCAGTTTCAACAGTGCTGATACATCAAGCTGTTTTTAATTTGGCAGCATGATGCATGTTTCTAAGAGAAGCATTAACTTAAACAGTGTTTGGTAGGTGTCTGTGTGTGCAAAATGGACTCAAGAGGCCAGGTTAATTATGTATAACTTAAGAGAGAATCGCTCCCTGATTACCCACATGGCACACATTTTGTAAGCAGGGCCGTGACATGTTGGTGAGGAGAGGCCCTCTGGTGTTTCTTCAGGGTGATGCAAGAAAACAGAGCAGGAAAATATAAATCCAGGCTCTCCGATAAATATGGTTAACTCCCTCTTTTGACCCCTGCAGGGGTGATGCGGGTGGACTACGGAGACGTCTCCTCCCGCAAGGCTCTGAGAGAGGCCTTGAAGTGCAAACCATTTTCCTGGTATCTAGAGAACATCTACCCAGACTCCCAGATCCCAAGAAGATACTACTCACTTGGTGAAGTATGAGCGCTCTTGTACTTCAATCCTGTGTTTTGTACTCTGCCGTTTGCCTGATACAGGCGCCTCTCAACAGATGAGAATATCTTCAACAAGTTACTTTATATCAGTAATTCAAATCAAAGAGTGAAGCTCATATATTATATAGATTCATTACACACAGGGTGATTATGTAATATTGATTTCTGTTTTGATTGTGGCTTACAGCTGATGAAAAACCAGCATTCAAGTTTTAAGAAAATTAAAATGCTACATAAGACCAATTAAAAAAAAATAAAATAATTTGTTGCACTGCATGTGCACTCAATATGCAGTCAGATTTCCAATTGCACAAATTACTGCATCAGTTCAGCATATCATAGATGGAAGCAATCAGTGGCTCGGCTGAGATGTAAAGGAGGTCCAGGTTGCTTTAACAGAAGCCTTCAGCTTATCTGCATTGATGGATCTGGTATCTCTCGTCTTCGTCTTGATAATACCTCATAGAATCTCTGCAGGGTTTAAGTCAGACCCAGCACAGTGATGCGATAGTTAGTAAAGCAGGTAGTGATATTTTTAGCAGTGTGAGCAGGTGCCAAGTCCTGCTGCAAAAGGAAATCTGCCTCCCCATAAAGCTTGTCAGTAGAGGGAAGCATGAGGTGCTCCAAAATTTCCTGTTTTGACTGTTGCATGGATATTTGACTTGATAAAGCCAGTTGAACCAATACCAGCAGATGACATGGCTCTCCAAATTGTCACTGACTGTGGAAAATTTCTCACTGGACCTCAAGTAACTTGGATTCCTTGCCTCTCCACCCTTATCCTTATCCCAAGTCTGGGCTCTAGAATTTCAAATAAAATGGAAAATTTAATTTCATCTGAAAAGAGGACATTGGATCTCTGAGCAAACGTCTAGTCTTTTTATTCTGATGTTCAGGAATGGCTTAACACAAGAAATTGGACAGTTGTAGCCCATGTTTTGGATATATCCCTGGGTCTTTCTGTGTTTGGTGGTTATGGAAGCTCTGACTCAAGCTGCAGTCCAAGTCTTGCTGGACTTTGCTTCAAAATCCTCACAAAGATGTGGGTATTTCTGTTGCTTGTGCACCTTTTTCTACCACACATTTTCCTTCCACTAAACTTTCCACTAATATACTAATTTCAATTACTGTAAACAGCCAGCTTCTTTAACAGTTACCTTTTGTGCCTTTGACCATCTGCTGGGGAAATGTCAAGTCAACAGTCTTCCCCATGATTTGTAGGTCATAAAATAACATGACAAAAACAATAATAACAATCATTTATCATCATTTTTTGTAATCAGATTTTCTAAAAAGAAAAGCAGTAACTCCTTAATTAATATCTACAGCCCATCAGTTCTCCTTCATGGACTGAAATCCTGAAATATATGAACTTTTAGGCTGTGTTCTGATTTCTTGAGAGCTTACTGTGTATTCCTGTGTTTTTAGAAACACAGTATTACTGGGAGATAAATGTAAAAATCTGTGGACCCAAGAAAGGCTGAAGAAGATAAGATACAAGCAGACACACCCGGTCGTTTGTATTGAACACTTAAAACAGTCTCTTGGATGCTTGTATTGGTGATATTGATCTTTGAGACGTTTACAGAATTATTTTGTGCTAGCTGAGGGGAGTGAGGTAAGGCTTATGTATCAATTTAGCCGATCTCTGCAATGCAAGCCAAAATGTATTTTTTTAAATGTCCATGTTTCTAAATATCCAAAATAAATAAAGTACTGTATGTTTTTTGCAGAGACAGCAGGCTGCAGGAGTAAGTGTTAGATCTTCAGCTAAGACGTGACCATTTCCACTAGCAAGATAAAAAATACTTTTATGTTGAGTTAGCAGGAGCTTGAACTTATATTAAGTAACCCGATTTGCCTCTTTATGCATGTCTGCTCCAGTGCAGCTTTGGGTTGAGGCAGAACTGACATGAGGCATGCCTCCCTCTGGGTAAATGGCCATTTTGAAAGCAGTGTCCATAAAAGAACTTATGGTGAAAAGAGCCGGAAATCCTCCAACAGCTGAGGAAGGGAGGATTTTCATCATTGCTGCTCCGTCATCCTGCTATAAAAAAGCTGAGCCTCTCGCCTCTCCTCCCATTTCCGTCTGAGCCAGACTTCTTCTGACTGAGTCTCAATTACCATAACACACTGTCAGCCTTTCTGCGACAGCTGCAAATGTTGGGTTTTGTATTTCTTAACTGTGACATTTTAGTTGTGCATGTTGGGTTTAGACGATAGCTAGCTCAGCATCAGCTTCAACGCTGTGAATGCAAGAGTTTAAGAAAAAGCTGAGTTATTTAGAAGCCACAAGAAGCCTTGATAACACGGGCTGCTCAGACACACAGATGTTATATTTAATTCTTATGTTTTGAAATTAGACCTTGAAATTAGAAGATGCTTTGGTATTTACTTGCATTGACCGTAAATATCAGAGGGATGAAACATCTGTCATGCAGAAACGTCAGGTGTCCCACAAATTTTCAATCTCAAAACTCTAGATTTTCTCTTTTAGGTTTTTTTTTAGCATTCTGCAGATTTTTAACTTTAATCAAATTTTATCATCCGTAATTTCTGCCAATTGTTAAAGAAAACAATACTAAAGTTAGACCAATATAGGTTAGATTTAATTAAAAATCTATTGGATTTAAGACTTTTCTAAATTCAATTATCCAACAGTAAATACAGTTACTTTAAACCAGAGGTTTTGATCTGTGATTTCTTTATTTGGTTTGAAAAGAAATGTAAAAGTTCCTATGCTTTGTTTGGCATCTTAACTGGATTCATTTTAAAAACATCAGTTCCAGTTTAAAACCCAGATCTAAGTATAGCTAAACCCAAAATTTTTCATACAGAAAGACATCTTCTCAAAACTAAATAAAACGATTAGGTAGAAGTATTCACTTTACGAAGAATAATTGATCTGTTTTTATTTACATTATATTAAAAAAAATTCAATATATATGTAAACATTTATACCCAGTTTTATTTCTCCCATACTCCCACAGAATTGAGAAATGATCAAATAAAGTATCATGCTAGACTTTACATGATTAAATGTTTAATTGTCTCCACTAACAGATCCTTTAGGAGGGGAGGGGGGGGGAGGGGGGGGGGGCCGGGAGAGAGGAGGGGGGGGGGTAATGGGGGGGGGGGGGGGGGAAAGGAGGGAGGGTAGGGGGGGGTGGGGAAGGGGGGGGGGAGGGTAGGAGAGCTTAGGAGGTTAGGGGGGAGGGGAGTGAGGAAGGGGGAGGGGGGGGGGGGGGGAAGGGGGGGGAGTTGAGAGGAGGGGGGTGAGAAGGGAGGGGGGGAAGGGGAGAGGAGTAGGGAGGAAGGGGGGGAGGGGAAGGGGGAGGGGAGGGGGGAGGGGGAAGTTGGAGGGGGGGCGAAGGAGGGGGGGGGGAGAAGGGGGGGGGGGGGGGGGGGGAGGGGGGAGGCAGGGGAGGGGGGGGGGAAGGAGAGGGAGGGAGGGGGGGGGGGGGGGGGGGGAGGAGGGGGGGGGGGTGAGAGAGGGAGGGAGAGGGTGAGAGAGGGGGGGGGGGGAAGGGGGGGAGGGGGGGAGGAGGGGGGAGAGGGGGGGGGGGTAGGAGGGAGAGAGGAGGGTAGGGCGGGGGGGGGAGGGGGAAGAGGGAGGGAGGGGGGGAGGAGAAGAGGGAGGGGAGGGAGGTGGAGGGAGGGGGGGGGGGGGGAGGGGAGAGGTGGTAGGGAGCAGGGGGAAGGGTAGCGCAGGGGGGGGGGGGGGAGGGGGGGTAGTATAGGGGGAAGGGGAGGATAGGGAGGGGGGGGAGGGGGGAGGAGGGGGGTGGGAGGGGGGGGGGGGGGTAGGGAGGGGGGGGGGGAGAGGGGGGCAAGGAGGGGGGGAGAGGGGGGGGGGGGGGGGGGGGATGGGGGGGGGGGGGGGGGGGGGGGGGTGGGAGGAGGGGGGGGGGAGGGGGTGGGTAGGGAAGGGGGTAGGGGCGGCGAGGGGGGGGGGGGGGGGGGGGGGGGGGGGAGAGGAAAGGGGGGAGGGGGGGGGGGGGGGGGGGGGGGGTAAGGGGGGGGGGGGGAGGGGGGGGGGGGGGAATGGGGGCGGGGGGGGGGGGGGGGAAAAGGGGGGAGGGGGGGTAGGGGAGGTAGGCGGAGGGAGGAGATGGGGGGGAGTGGGGGAGGAGGGGGGGGTAGGGGAGGAGAGGGGAAAGGGGGTGGGGGGGTAGGAGGGGGGGGGGGGGAGAGGGTGGGAAAGGGGAAGAGGGGGAGGGGAGGGGGGGAGGAGGGGGGAGAGGAGTGGGGGAGGGGGCGGAGGGATGGGGGGAAAGGAGGCGGGGGGGGGGGGGGGTGGAGAGGGGGGGAGGAGAGAGGGGGGGGGGGGGGACAAGAGGGGGGGGGGGGGGGGGAGGGAGAGCGGGTGGGGGGGGGGGAGGGAGGGGGGGGGGGAAGAGAGAGGGGGAGAAGGTAGCAAGAGGGGGCTAAGGGGGGAAGAGAGAGTAAAAAGGGGGGAAGGGGAGGAAGAGGGAGAAGCAAAGGAGAGGGGCAGAGAGGGGGGGAGATAGGACGGAAAGGTAGTAGTTGTGGTGCAGGGGGGGGGGGAGGGACGGGGAAGGGAGGGGGGAGTGGGAGGTGGGGTGATAGGGTGGGGGCTTAGGTAGGGATGGCGGGACAGAGGACAGGGAGGGGGGAGGGAGAGGGAGCGGGGGAGGGGGGAGGAGGTGGGGGAGGGGTGGGGTTGGGGGGGGGCAGGGGGGGAGGGAAGGGGTGGAGGGCAAGGGGGAGGGGAGAGGGGGGGTGGGGGGGAGGGGGAAGGGGGGGGAGGGGTGGGGGGGGGGGAAGTAGAGGGGGGGGGGAGAATTAGGAGGGGAGGGGAGGGAGGGAGGGACGGGGGGGGGGAGGGGGAAGGAGGGGGGGAGGGGGGGGGGGGGGTAGGGGGGGGGGTGGGGGGGTGGGGGAGGAAGGAGGGGGAGAGGGGGGAGGGGGGGGGGTATGGGAGGGGGGGGGGGGGAGGGGGGGGGGGAGGGGGGGGGATGGAGAGTGAGAGAGAGAGGGGAGGGGGAAGGGGGGGAGGGGAGGAGGAGGGTGGGAGGGGGGGGGGGGAGTAGGGGGAAGAGGGGGGAGGGGAGGGGGGGGGGGAAGGGGGGAGGGGGGGGGGGGGAATGGGGGGGGGTGGGGGGGTGGGGGTTAGGGGGGGGAGGGTGAGGGGATGAAGGGGGGGGGGGGAAGGCGTGGGGTGGGGATGGGGGGGGGAGGGAGAGGATGTAGGGGTGGGGGGGGGGGGGGGGTGAGGTGGAAGGGAGGGGGGGGGGGAAAAAGGAGGTGGGGGGGGCAGGGGGGGGGGGGGGTGGGGGAGGGGGGAGGGGAGGGGGGGGGGGAGGGGGGGGGGTGGGGAGGGGGAGGGGGTAGGGGGGGGGGGGGGGGGAGGGGGGGGGGGGGGAAGGGGAGGGTGGGGGGGGTTGGTAAAGGGGGGGGGGGGGGGGGGGGGAGTGGGGGGGGGGGAGGGGGGAGGGGGGGAAGGGGGGGTAGGAGGGTGGGGGGGGGGGGGTGCAGGGTGGAGGGGGAATTGGGGGGGGGAGAGAGGGGGGAGGGGTGGGATGGAGTGGGGGAGAGGTGTGGGTGGGTGGGGGGGGAGGGGGAAGGAGGGGGGGAGGGGAGGGGGTGGAAACGAGGGGGGGGAGGGGGTGTAAGGGTTGAGAGAGGTGCATGGGGGGGAGGTGGAGGGGAGTGTGGGTGGTAGGGGTGAGTAGGGGGGAGGGGGGGAGAAGCGGGGGGAGGGGGGGAGGAGTGGGGGGGGGGGAGGGGAGGAGTGGGTGTGAGAAGGGAGACTGGGGGGAGGGGGAGGCAGGGGGGGGGGGGGGGTGGTAGGGGGGGGGAGGGGGGGGGAGTGGAGGGGGGGGGGGGAGGAAGGGGGGGGGATGCAGGGTGGGGGGGGAAGTAGGGAAGGAGGGGGGAGGAGGGGGGGAAGGGAAAGAGGGTTGGGGTGGCGGAGGGAGTGACATAGGGCGGGAGGAGTGGGGGGGGAGGGAGAGTGGAGGAGCGGTAGGGGGTGGGGGGGGGGGGGGGAGGGGTAAAAAAGGGGGAGGGAGTGGGAGGAAGTGGGGAGGGGGGGGGGGGGGGAGCGGAGAGGGAGTGTTGGGAGGGGAGAAGAGGAGGGGGTAGGGGAAGGTGGGGGGGTGGGGTAGGGGGTGGGAGGGGGAGGGGTGGGGGGGGGGATAGGGGGGGGGGAGGGGGGGGAAGGGTTGTAGGGGGGATGAGGGTAGAAGGAAGGGGGGAGGGGGAGGTAGGAGTGGGGGGGAGGGGGGGTATAGGTTGGGGAAGAGTGGTGGGAGTGAGTGGAATGTGAGGGTAGGGGGAGGGAGGGGTGGGGGGGGGGGAGGTGGGGGGGGTTGAGGGAGGAGTAGGGTGAGGAGGGGGGGGGGGATACGAGAGAGGGGTAGAGGGGGGAGGGGGGGGGGTGTGGGTAGGGGAGGGGGGAGGAAGGGGGGGGGTTGAGGGGATGAGGGGATAGAAGGGGGAGGCGGGGGGAAGGGGGGGGGTGGGGTTTAGCTTACTGATTTTAAAGGTTTACCCGTACGTCTCAAACCTTACACTAATCTGAAGCCACGCAGTCCTCTAAGCAGGAGTCTAGAAAACATAACATTGTAATTACTGATGCTAATGAAAAAGTCTGTTAGAGGTGGCAGAGAAAGAAGCTATTACTCCAGTTTGGACTGGAACCAAGACTTGTCTGATAATGGGATTGGTGGTGGTAGTGGTTGGGAGTATGGCGATAGGAGATTGTGAAAGATTAGAACATGTTGATGATCTGCCAGGTTGGGGTATTCTCTATAGTATACATTCTTTCTATTGCTGTTCTGTGCTCCTGCCAAGCTTTTTAAAAACAAAATTAAAAAAATTGTATATGCAAGTTCTGGGCATTTTTATGACTATCTCCATATTTTGTTCAAGTATATGACTACAAAAATACACTGATAAGCAATGTTTATGTGCATGTGTAAACATAGTTTCTTTAAAGGTATCCAATTGAAGTAGGAAGAAAATAAAAGGCAATGAATGAGCATTAAATGAGGGTATGGATTGGCAAAGAGGTGAATTCCCCTGGAGGCACATTTTTTTGAGTTTGTCTAACCTTTAGTTTACCTTTACTGTTCCTTTACAGATAGATACAGATATGTTTTATCTTAGGGAGATGATGGTCAAATTATATAACCACGATTTTACTGAAATCTTGAATATTTTGTCATATTTTCCACCCGTAGGTGGTGGTATGGTCCAAACATTAATGACTGCAAGGGGTTTAATTAAAAAGTGCAAGCTGAATAACTTCCCAGTTTGATGAAAGCTGCTGACAGATGTGGGCTAAAATTAGCTGCAGTGACTTCTGTCACTATGATCTGTCTATCTTAGGGTTTCTAGCCGGAAAATGTATTCAGATCTGTGATCTGACTTTGGCACTTTAGGATTACCCAGCTAACCAATTAAGACACAATAAATGGTTTTCGGTGTGTCGGGGCTGAAAGTACATGTTTTGAACTGTAAAATTATTGCAGTCGGTGTCATTGATCAATATTTAGGGGATTTCCTTGATTAAAAAAAGAAATCTCATGGTATATACCCTAACCCTGCAGATCAGAAACGTGGAGACAAACCAGTGTGTGGACAACATGGGAAGAAAGGAGAACGAGAAAGTTGGCTTTTTCAACTGTCACGGCATGGGTGGAAATCAGGTGAGGGAGCGAAGGTTGTTTCGCTGTTTAGATACAGCAGCTTACACTTGTTGTATTTACAGTTCAGTGAAAGCAAAGGCTAACCTTTCATCCAATAGATAATTACAATTCAGTTAACATTTTTAATATCTTTGTAAAATTAATAGCTTATACAGAACGAAGGACCACCTTTTAATATTTGACCTATTTGAGGATTTGTGTTTCATATTTTCATCAGCTGGTTACCAGATCCCCAATTGTCCATCATTAAACATCACTTTTCCACAAAGCAGCAGAAAAAGAAACAGGCTATTTAAAGCCCAAAAAATAAATATGAAAAACACGTATAGGAGTAAGCGTCGTTAAGACTGCTCTAAGAGAAGCTTTATGAAGGCCGGGTTTAAGAATCTCACACGGCTGATGGCCTTTAGAAAGAAGGAGGTAATGTAAACTTAAAAGTTATTCACTTTGCTGCAACAAACAGTATTAACATAACTTTTGTTTATTTTTTTGTTCTCTGCCTTGTTATCATGAAACTACATGTTCAGTGCTGAAAAAAGAAAAAGGATTCTTTCCTAAAATATTAAAGAAACTAAATCTTTTACACATGGGTCCCAGACAATTTGAATGCCATCACGTCATTTTGCTGCCTTCATCACTCTGTACATTGGCGGTTCTTTTTGTTTTGTCCCGACTTTTTAGAATACGACAAGAAGCCCTCTGCCAGGAGATGTTTTGTACCTACGATGCATCAATACTTGCACACCTTGTAGACACTTCATAGCATATTTGACAACCCATGATTTGAATTTTTTAAATACATTACTCATAGTTACTGTAAGAAAATGTGGCATTATGTCTCCAGTTACCATCTACCAGTAGGAGGTCACTTATAGTCACTTTGATTGGATGAGGAGTTAACATCATAACTTCTCAGTTGGTTTTCCCAAAACAGCTGAAAAATGTTCAGAAACAAAATACTTTTAAATAATTTATTTGTGTGATTTTATTATTTTTAGGATTATTTACTGCCATGATTCATCTTAATTTTTAATAATCAAGAGAAATTAACTGATAAACTGTTTGATTACACAAGGATGCAGTGGTTATTTACGTACAAAATGGAAGTAGGTTTGGGACGAAATGGGAATCCGTTAGTACGAAATATGGTATGAAGGGGGGAACTGACCCAAAACCTCTAGTGATTCATTAGAATACACACTACGTTTTACTTTAGCTTGTAAAAATAATCTTTTTCCTCTCATTTTCTAATGTGATTTTAAACTGTCTACACACATTTAAAATGCTCTTTGAAAAATGTTTTGGAAAAAAAATTTTGCTTTGCTGTTAAACATTTTGTAAACCTACATTAAAATCACTCAGAGGTAGACATGAAGCTCAAAGTAAGGTATCAGTAAGTGAATTTTCTGTTTTTGCCAAGACATGTGTCTTCGTTTTTGAATCCAGTGTTTAGTTTATACTTTTCATCTCTATTGAAGGTTTATTCTCAGATCTCCAGTTGAGAGGTTGCAAATTTAGAATAGATTGTCGTGCCTGTAGAAAGCACTGAGAAAAGAGTATTCTAACTTGTTCAAGGTTTTTCAAGATGTTTTGAATGCACATGTTTTCTTTATTCTTGGTGTTGCAATCCCTAGGTCTTTTCCTACACGGCAGATAAAGAAATCCGAACGGATGACCTCTGTTTGGATGTCTCCAGGCTCAACGGACCTGTCAAGATGCTCAAGTGTCACCACATGAAGGGCAACCAGATGTTTGAGTATGACTCCGAGGTAGGATCTGTGTTTCCTGCAGGGACCAAACAGTTTAAAATGAAGCGGTTGTAGGTGGTTCACCTCGCCTCCAATGACTTTTTTATCCTCAATTAAAGCAGTGGTTTACTTAAAGACGATTTAAGCGTTTGAACACTGGACAATGTAATACCCCCACTCTGCCACTAGATAGCGCCGTGTGTTTTTTTTTTTTTTTTTTTTTTTTTTTTTTTTTTAGGCAGCACAGTATTGAGTTGCTATTTCCATCCAGCAGCTGTGTCTCCTCTCATCTTCTCTCATTTCATATAGTATGTTGGCAAGTGGGAGTATGATTTTGAGGTAAGCTGTCCAAGTTCTCCTTCCTTAATCTCCCAATAGCTTGGCTTGTGTCCTGTGCTTCAAGTGACGTGGTATCCTGTGGCGACTATAAAGAATCAGTGGCTCTTAGGTTAGCACAAATAAGTCTTTATGTGAAATTCAAGGCTTTTTTTTCTTAGCATGAAGTGGAAGGTAAACCAGAAATTAAAAACGGCAAAAAGAAACAAACCTGAATTTAGCAACTAAAATGTATTTGCTTTTAATCTATTTGCTATATTTTTGAAGCCAAATATTGAAAAAAAAAACACTTATATGTTGCAAACATCAGTTTTAAAAAACCAACAGAACCTCTTAAACATCAAAACAATGATTAAAATATACACAAATAGCCTTTTCAACAAGGAGTAACACCTGTGTGTATTTGTTTTAATTGTCAATAAGGAAAACACAGAATTTAAATCAAAGAAATACACCCGTATGTCAGAGTTTATACATTTGTTGCTCTACTGAACCAAAGTGGAAACAAAGGTGGGATAAATGAAAGTGCCTTACACTGAATATTAAACGCCTAGGTTTCATCTCACCTTACACTCCTGTTTGTGCAAACCGTCATTTTAATATTCAGTCAAATGAAGAAACAGATGTTGTGTACAAGACACAGCATGGCATTTTATGCTCATGAGTGAAGTCAAAAAATTCTTCTCTAAGCTTTCTTAAGCCTCTGTTGCCTGACTGGTCAAAACACATTATGGCTTATACAACTCAAAAAACATTTTTGTTTTAACTATTTATGAATTTTGAAATCGCTGGGGAGATGCTAAAAAAGTCTTGCAGTGTGATCTGTGAGTGATTGACTTGTCAGAATGCTGACATGTCGATATGGTGAGGCGGAGAAGCCCACAGGCTGTTTCCATCATGCACTGAGCAAACCCCAGGAGAAATCCTTTAATTACACTTTGTTCTTAGGGTGCTTTTTTAAAGTGGGGAAAAGAATCTGAATAAATGATGGAGATCAGCCCCTTTCAGACCAATAAGCAGCACTGGGGTTTCACGACTGCTGAGATCAGGGTTATTTTTAGCCCAGGGGTGACTGACAAGGACTGAATCCTGGGTCACCCGACAAACTTAAGCTGGTCATCAGTTTCATTTTCTCATTGTTACTTTCTCATACTCTGCTGTATTGTTGAGAAATATTGCCTCTTTGAATTTTAAATGCTATGATGCTTTAGCTAAAAATAAGCTGTTGTCATAAAATTTTTTTAAGATGTGCTGCTAATAATTTGAAAAAGTTTACTAATAATGTTGGTGAAATAATTTTGTGTAACAGAAATGCTAGGTAATTACTCCAAAATGCATATTAAATTTAGTGTGTTTATGTTACAATATTTAAATATAAGCAGCTTATCCAAAATAGAATCATCTGAGACACTGTCTTTACTATAGGCATTGGCTGAGGTGAGATTTTGGTAAAATCATAATTTTTATCAAAAAACGACTTTCATTGTATTATAATTCATTGTATTACTGTACTAAAATAAAACAATGAAAATCCGGAACTTACAGTTAAGCCAAAATTATTCCTAGTAGATTTAGGTTTAAAGTAACCTTTACATGTTACTGATATGTTTTTTCTAACTGGAAGTAATGTTAACTCTTTGGATATAGACTCTGTAGTGGGAGCTAAAGATATTGGCAAGGAGACCCTTCAAACTTTGAGTTGCTGATCAAAAAAGATAAATATTTAAAACCTGTAAAACATTCGTCTGAATGGTAAAAATATTTTAAACCTGAAATTCTTGGAAAAAAACAAAAAGTGTATGTATATATGTGTGTGTGTGTGTTTATATATACATAATAAATAAATATATATATATACAACACACAAACACACACAAAACCTACAGAAAATAAAATCCAATTAAATTGTTTTCTGTGAGGATTTTACAATTTTTACATCTACTTATCTCCAATTCATTAAATAACTTTAACCACAAAGAAACACAACTTGATGTGCAATGGTTTTAATAAATGGGTACGAACTGTTTAGTTTATTGGTACTAAATGAAAATGGCAAGGGGCAAAATGGCACCACCTGCTTATAAAATTGGGTAAAAATTAGCAAAGACACAAAATGCCAATAATAACACCTCTGAAGCCTGAAGCCTGAAGTTTGGTATTATGCCAAATCCGTGACCGAAACAAAGGTAAATTTTACATCTATTTGACTCCCCAGTTGGAGCATTTAAATAATAATCTCACTTAACTTCACAACCATGTGTCCCTCTTCCTTCCTGGATCCGTGCAGAAACGTACCTTCCTGCACATCATCACCCAGTCATGCCTGACCATCAGCCGTCTGGAGGACGGCACCTACGGCCCCACCGTGGAGTATTGTAACAACAGCCCCTTACAGGCGTGGATCCTCCACAACTACACCCGCCTGGAGGTCGCTAGACACCTCTACTTCAGTCCCACCGATTATATTCTCTAAACTAGCGTCTGCTCTTCGGGGCAGTGTTGGGGGGGCACATGAGGTGAGCACATGTTAGGCTTAGTAGCTGGTCTTAGCTGCACTGTAGCAATGTAGTTTAGATCTGTTAGATTGTTTAGTCGCTAGTTGCCTCCACAGCAGATTGTTGCTTTAGATATTTTACTTTCATGCTTTTTGCAGGAAGAGCAGATGGATTCAGAGCATGTTGTGCACCTTTAGGTCTTATAATGTGGATGCAGTTTGTTTTAGGAAGCATTAAAAAGCTTTTACTGGTGACCTTTTTAGAGGGAATCCATGAAGACGGGGCAGAAGCACATTTGGCAATGACAGATGTCCCGTCAAGATGCTTCAGTGTATAAGATGCTATCTGCAGGACCTTTAGCTAAACGTCATGCTAAATTAGATCTCATTTGACATTTATTTTCCAACATAAATGTTTTATTTCGATGTGAATATTCGCTGGCTGTATCCTGGTCTTCCCACGCCTGGTGAGTGATGTTTGAAACGGAGGAGGACATGTTTATTTTTAGCTGATTATCTACCAGCACACATGATTGAAATGGGGCAGCCATTGTTTACAAGTTCTTTGAAGTGATCCTTCATTGTGGAGCTACCTTTTCATGGCTCTGGACACTCAGATGGCTCTCTTATTGGCCTGAAGCAGCTGTGCACACTGTGTGCCATGTTCAGATTGTAAAAGCAATGAATCCTAATCATCAGGGCTTTTCACCACTCTGCCTACTTATTTACATAGCTCTGTAAGAGATGTTTTTTTTGCTCAGATTTTCTTTTCAGGGTTTTTATTTCCCCGCCTTTGCGTCTGTCATTTTCTCTATAGCCTATTCTGTTCTGTAGACATATCTCAAGTTTGCACTTCAGAGTCCTAGAGCTTAGTGACTCTCAAAAGGCTAAAGAGCATGTAGCATGCCGCAGTTTTTGTGTCCAGGCAGCGTAAATTGGGCTTGAAGCTCCCAGAACTGGTAGTGTGTCAGAGTCATGGCTGCAAAGCAACGTGCTGTTAGATGGCCTGATTTGCTGTTCGCACTCTTTGAGTTCCTTTTCGCCTTGCCCTGAGAAGAAGAAAGCACGTACGCAAGAGCGAGGCACCGTTAAAGCAAACGAAACCATTGCTGACTCTGCCTTGAGATAAAAAGAGTCGCAAAGGAAAAAGGGAAAGAGGAAATAAGTCAGCCTCGTAGATCTCCACAGTCAAAATGGTGACTCTAGTACCTCGATGCAAGTGTGGTTTGCTGCCTGGTGACAGATAGGATGGTTCGAAGCAGTCCTCATTTAATTAGCTGGCCTCAGCTGTGCACACGCTCTGTAACTTGCTCCGGAGGCCCTGCTTCGCTTGCAGAGAGGTTAGGGTTGGAGTTTTCTCTGCCCTAAAGCTGGCATCAAATGATTATGAGCAAGTGACTGGACCTCCACACTTCTCCTTATTTCATTTAACGTGGAACATTTTCCCTGACCCTCACTGTAATAGATTTCTTCTGAGGTCTCTTGCTATTACAATATCTTAGATTTTTTTAAAGAATTAAAATACTTCTCTCAGCAGTATTAAAATTCTTCTCTCAACTCAATCAGCCTGATGAGTCTGCCTCCAGCAAAGAGATGCATTGATAATTGTGGTGTAACGATACATCCAGTTCATGAAATGAGACGCTACACAATATAAACCCATTGCAGCATGACGTCATGAGGAATGTTACTAATCTATAAACATTGTGGTTATATTTAGCGAGTTTCCTGACCCCTGTAGCTACTCTTTTGCAAAAAAACATGTCAAAAATCGTGTCACATTTCCCTATGTTATTGGGGACTGATGAACTCATTCTTCCTGTTCTCAACGAGCAGCGGGTGGTGACATCCCAAAGATATCGTACATTTGCAGTAGACCCTGCCGGCTGCAGTGAGAGTCCCCTCCACAGCCAGACTGCTAATAAATCGCACATTTTCGCTTTTTGTTCTATTAAGATAGCTTTATGTTCATGTAGATGGAATAAAAAAATCGATAAATAAAAATGCTTATGTGTTGCTGGGACTTGTAGGTTCCTAAGAGGACTATAAGATTAAAAACTAAACTTTACTTAGCAGAGTGTGAAACCCTTAGATAATCTGACAGATAAATGTAAACAGCCAAAATGCTTATAAGTGCTTCCACACTAAGGTTTATTAAGAAATCCATCATCCATATATTTCCAAAGGAAAAACTACTAGGTTTGTTGAGAGCTTTTCTGTACAGAGACTTTAGTGACTTGCAAAACTGTGGAAGCCTTCAGATCATGGTCAATATTGTTGTTTACTTTTTACTACATGTGTATTTTTACTTATTTGCTTAATTCTGTTTTCTCTGAGCATTAACCTGAAGAGTAAGCCTTAAACTCTGTCAGGAGTGTTCATGAAGTCTCATACCTAAGACCTGATAAGGAGCTAGTAGCTGCTATACTCCTGGCTATCCACCCTACCTGTCATCAGTGTGTAAAGAGTTTGGGGCATTAAATGTATGCTGTTAATTGGTAAATATAAACCAACCTGTTTGAAATATTGTCTGATTACCTAGCAGTAATTACTCCCGGTAGCTATAGCTATAAAATAACTTAATAACTTAATAAGCTCAATTTGTCATTGTACATAATTGGATTTCTGATAACAGGATTTCTGCTTTTTGGAGTTGGCCGTTACCTGGCTTATCGAAAGATTTGTAAAACATCGGCAGCTGTTCAAAGCACTCCAAAGCTGCCTGGATGTTTGAAGGGACCTTTAGAGCTCTCAGCACTCAGACTGATATGTTAAGAGAGCAGAATCGCAGGCTGGCTGCGTTTCCCGGACTCAAAGGTGATATGATTTAATCTTGGAGAAAGTTGTAAGCTCAAGATCTACGGAAAGTACCAGAAATTTGGCTATTTGGATTTGAAATTGAGAATGCCAGTAAGACTTTGAAGGCAGGTGGAAAATCACAGCCGGCCTGAACCAAAACATTTGTTTGTCTAATTAGGCGCCCCGATATGGCCTTCACAGGCTTCCTATTAAAACATTTCTCCTGGATGTTCTGTAAATACAACGCTCTGCCCCAGCAACCCCCCTCATCTGTGAACTGAACTGTGCGGCCGTTTGATAAAACTTCCATCTCTTTTTCAAGGACAATGGCACCTTCGTCAGTGTTGACAGTCTAATTCTTTGCACACATGATCTTAAATATTGGCACCCTCACAAGTCCACCATGCCCCTGCAAAATCTTTGCTTATGTGTGTTACTTTCCCATGCTCCTTATTTTTTACCTAAATGCGGATTTCATTTCTTCATTTCTTCTCCTTTTCATAGATTTTTAGATTTACCAGTGAAAGGAAAATAATAGTAGTTTCTGAAAAATTTGAACAAAAGCTGTTTTTACACCAGTGACTCAGCTTCCTTAGTTAGAACTCAGTGATTGCTTAGTTAAATTTCAATGGCTGCAAATGACTGTTATTATTGGACTACAACTGCATTATACCAGCGAACCCAAGGATCATTCTCTTAGCACAAGATGCTATCCCCTACATAGAGGACTTAATGATATAATTACCTCTTTAGAAAGATTGGTTTAGAACCAGCTCTTACCAGTAAAACCCAAAGGATTATTAATGTTATCTGTATCATTGTAATGTTGGCAAGAGATTTTTAGATTTCCCAGAAGGATTGTAGTATCATTTGATTTGTTTTTCTGTGTCTGTATCTGTGTTTATCTTCTTTGTGATTGTAATTGTAGGTACAGCGCTTTGAGTGTCTCGTTACTGAAAAGCTCTATATGAATAAACTTACCTTACCTTATTAAATTCAGTGAAAACAGTGAAAGCTACGATCTGAACTCTGCAGACCAACTTACGGAGCTTTTCATCCGCAGCAGACTCTGATGACAAATCCATTCTTAAAGACACATCAGCAGTCAATAAGGCTTAAAAACCTCGCTGAGATCGTTTTTCTAAAACAAGTGAGTCCTTTGACACCTCAGAAAATAACAATTATAAATTATGATTTATGTGCATACACTTTTGACCTCATAGCATAATTGCCTATGTCAATTATGCTGTCAGGCTAACAACACCCTTTCTGACACCCTTTATGTAAAGGGTCTTCATTTTTAAAGAACTCACTGTTATATGCAGGGCTTATAGTAACAGTGTTGACGTATTTTGCCAGGCGAGGTCACATTGATGACAGAAACTGGATGGTGCTTCACTAGACGGACTTAAGTAGAAATATTGTGCCATTTTAATATTGCAAGGTCTTTTTATTGGTATGGCTGCTTGTCATTCTCAGATGCTACAGAGAAACAGTTTCTTTTATGTCAGGATTATATCATTTTTCTTTTTTATCATTTTTTTTTTCTTTTTCTAAATAAAGCCAGGGCTTTGTTCTTTTCTCCAGTTTTTTTGGCAGGTGCGAGGGATCGTGTGCCACCTGCTCTTTGTTCTCACTCTGTTTGAACAAATGAGCCTTGTTGGGCAGTCTGCAATGTGCACTTCAGGAAAAATACATGTGTATTTCTGTGTGCACATCGTGGTATCTGGGCAGATAAATTATAGGTCCTTGTGTTTTTATAGCTTAAGATCAAATATGGCCTGGGTGTCTCTGCAAGCTTATTAAACTGGATTTCCTCTGACAACGACCAAAGCGCAATCTTTTTCTAATGAACAGTTTACAGTGTGCCTTCAACGTAGGATAAAAAAAAACTGTGGCAATCACAGACTGGGTATTATAGTTCTTTACATGTATTTTATTGCATGTTACTTGAGAATGACTCAAAATAGTGCTGTGCAGACTGCTACTACAGCCTAAATTTGGAAGAAACCCCTAAATTTTATTTTCATACATTACAGAACCGTGTGCCATTGCAGCATTTTGTAGCAACATAGGTTTGCATTATGTTTAGTCGCAATTTCTTCTAAGTGGTGATGTACCAATCACAAAATCTGTTTCTTTAAAAGATCAGGGCCCTGGATTCAAAACGATTCTCCGATTCTCCTCTCAGAGATCTCCTAACTTAGCCTAAAAATTCCTGGCAAAGAGTCCTAGCTTCAGAGTTATTCTGCTCGCTGCTGAGAGCAACTCTGAGCGAGGAGATGACAAAAACTCCTATCATACTGTGGAGGTGTGGTTGACCCCGTTGCTAGGTGTGACGCTGTCTTCTAAGAGCTGTGATTGGTTGTTACAAGAAACAACCAAAACGAAACAAATGCGCTCCTAGTAATCAGTGGAGAAAAATATCTGATGATATAATTTAGACCGGATGCAGAAATGTATAAATCATGATGATGACTTTGCAAAATTAAATGAATTGTCACACAGCATTAAAATGGTTAATGGTAGCTTATTTACATGCTTGTCATTATTTTTGATTTACCTATTATGTTTACTTGCCATGGTGGTCGTTTTCATACTGCATCCATTTCATATTGATAAATTTCATATTAATATTAAAATTCAGCATTTTAATATGATCTTCTTGAATAATTAGTTTTAGTTTGGTAAAATGACCAAAACAAAACTGAGAAAAAAGGTGGAGAAAACTCAACTGGACAGAGGAGCAGAACCTGAAGAGAGGAGTGTTGAAAGGTAGATTTGGTCCTGGGATCACGGTGCGAACAAACAGGCATTCCCAAGCAAATCAATGCGTTGTTCCCTCAGCTCTGGCACCTGCTGCGATCAGAAGCCACAGAGGAGATTGCAGCAGACCAGAGACCTTCTCCACAGTAGATGTAGATGATCATTTAGGCATAGGCTACTGACAACACAGCAAATACTTATTCACCTAATTTACTTCTTCTATGTATATAGTGCTTAGATTATTATACTGTTGTCTAGAGTTTGTATTTATGTATATATATTTTTTTGAGTTTCTTCTATTAAAATAATTCTGTACTAAATTGTTTGTAATTTTGTTCACCTTTTATTCATGGTTATTTATTATTGTGTCTATTATTTATCCTTCCTAAGATTACTTTACTAGAGGTGCACCTTTAACCTGTCCTGCCACTTAAACTATTTAATTTCCCCCCTATTGAGGTGATGAGGTTAATCTTATCTCTATATTAATAATGATATGATTGTTATAGAAGTTTATGTTCTCATTTATTCGACTGTTTAGGGGGTGGATCCCTGCGGTCTGGTTTGGGGACCAGTGGATTTCATCTCTTCTTTTTGCGGATGATGTGGTCCTGCTGGTCCCCTCTAGCCAAGACCTACAGCATGCGCTGGGGCGGTTCGCAGCCGAGTGTGAAGCGACTGGGATGAAGATCAGCTCCTCCGAGGCCATGGTTCTCGACCGGAAAAGAGTGTTCTGTCCTCTTCAGGTTGGAGGGGAGTTCCTGCCTCAAGTGGAGGAGTTCAAGTATCTTGGGGTCTTGTTCAGGAGTGAGGGAAGAATGGAGAGGGAGATGGACAGAATGGGGGCACTGTGCCGGTCCGTTGTGGTGAAGAGATAGCTGAGCCGAAAAGTGAAGCTCTCGATTTACTGGTCGATCTACGTTCCTACCCTCACTTATGGCCATGAACTTTGGGTCATGACCGAAAGAACGAGATCCCGGATACAAGCGGCTGAAATGAGCTTCCTCCATAGGGTGGACAGGCACTCTCTTAGAGATAGGGTGAGGAGCTTGGAGTAGAGCCGCTGCTCCTCCACATCGAGAGGAGCCAGTTGAGGTGGCTCGGGCATCTATACCGGATGCCTCCTGGACGCCTTCCTCAGGAGGTGTTCCAGGCACGTCCCACCGGCGAGGAGGCCTAGGGGACGGCCCAGGACACGCTGGAGGGACTATGTCTCTCGGCTGGCCTGGGAACGCCTTGGGCTCACCCTGGAGGAGCTGTCTGGGCGTCTCTGCTGAGTCTGCTGCCCCCGCGACCCGGATAAAGTGGAAGACGACGACCACGAGTAATAATCTGTTTTTTTGGGGGGGATTTTCTGTTTAAATTAAAGTCAACTAGATAAGAATTAAATTAAGTGATTTTTTTTTTTGTAATTTTTATTAATATTTATATTTTTTAACATCTCAAAACATAAAAGTATAATATTTCAGGAAATTGAATTCCTAAAGTTTAAACTACAGTTAAAAACAGCAAGTGAGTAAAAACCTCTGATTTATTGTTCTGTTATTCTGTGTTAAAAAGATAAAAAATAATTCAGTTTGTTGTAACTATATTGCTTCTGTTTACCTATCCTCTGCAACAACCACAGTTGAGGCAGGAATATCCACTCTGCACTCATAAAATCCATTATACTTTCCTACAGATTTTGGAGTGACTTTAAATAAGTTATAGAATAAATATTCTATAGATCATCTGTAATAGATTTATTGCTAAAAATCTTTTTTTGTTATTTTTAGTTGAAACACACACAATAAACAGCCCAGGCTAGATTGATGGGTGAGGGTGATTCTTAGCATAATGGAAACCTCTGTTTGTATTTCAAAGATTAACATAGCCTACATTCAGAGTGTAGGCTGCAAATATTTCTAAACGATGCATGTTGGATGATATCTAGAGGTTCAAATCTAAAAAACTGTAGAAAACTGTTTCCTTCTAGTACCCTTTTACAACTTGTTTGCTTCGTCTAAAATAATTTTGCAGCACCTTGCTGGTTATAAAATGACTCGATCTGAGTCACTGCAAGTGATGCGGCGAGGAGTCTGCAGGTGACTGAACATGTTCAGCTTGATCAGCTCCGACTCCTGTCCAACCAGCCATAAACTCAAAAATCGGATCTTTTACCCACCGGTGAACTCACTATACCTAAGCTCTACTGCGTCACACTGAAAACAACACTACTTAGTTTAGATCAGGGGTCGCCAACCAGTCTATCGCGATGGACCACGTTGATCTATGTGTCAAAGTAGTTTGAAAAGCATTTAAAGCTATTAATATATTATTTTAAACTATCTAACCTAAGTTAGGTCATTGAAGTTTTTTTTTTTCATTCAGCCAATCTGCTTACTTTTTATATATGTCAGTCTTCTTTTTCCATGTTTAGTGGGTTTTTGATATCTGAATGTCTCGTCATGTTTGATTGGGTCACGTTACTTACATACAAGCAAAGCTACAGAGAAAGTTGTTAGGATGAAACTGCGATCTACCCACTGTTTAGCAATGTATTTTGGCAAATGGTATTCAGGGAAGGCTGAAAACCTACCACTTTCATTCAGAATGGGAGCATGATGTAATGTAATTTAATTAATAAGGTATTTATTAACTTTTTTGTTTTCCCTTATATTTCTAAAAAGCTGTCACACTGACTTTGAGGCAGTTTAGTATCGTTTGGGTTTGAAATAGCGACAGTTAATATTATCGTTATTTGGCATATGATTAAATGTGAAACTTATTTAGCACTTTTATTTTCAATACAACTACATTCCCAGCTATTTTTGATACATTCTACCCTCTCTGTAGATTTTAAGACTCGTATGTCATTGCAGTTCATTCATTGCTCTGGCATAGCAGAGATATACTAGTCTGAATTAAAGTAGCAAATGCTTACATGCTGGAAAATAGACTAATTTTCAGTTTTAACAGATTTTTTTCTCCTTAGGATTTTAAACAGTAGATCTAGGCCTTGATTTAAAAGTGATCTCGGCTTGGAAAAGGTAGGGGACCACTGGTTTAGACTTTGCTACTGAGTGAAGAAGTCTCGGTTACTCATTTTCAATGTGGTGATTAAAAATCACATTTACATAAAACTTTCTACAACATGTGAAGACGTGTTTGTCCATTCAGAGAGCGAGAGTAAGACTTTCAGCAGATAACAGGAAGGCTGAACAAATTGCAGTAAATTGCAGTTCCTTTAGTCTTTAATTTTTTTAAAAGAAACAAAACTTGCACAATAGACAAATAGATTAGGTTGGTGGATAAGATCAGTCTCACATATAGGTATCGGCCGATCACCATCTCCCAAAATTAAGGAAATCTGGGCCGATTGGCCAGCTAAACAATCTGTGTACCCCTAAAGAAAATGTCTTAATAGTCTAAAAATTGCTAATAGAGACTACTGTGCAAAACCCTGATAAGTAATATATGATGGTAAAGACGGTGTTAAATATTAGACCTATGATGATATTGCTGTCTCACACCTCTGTTCAACTGTGTTGTAAAGCAGAATGGCTAGAAAAATATTTTGAATGCTATTCTTATACCTTTTTATATAATAGAAAATGCAAAAAAAAAATGCTAATTACAGCAAATGCAAAAAAAAAATGCATTTTTATAACATCTGACGTCCTAATTGAGTGCAATCCTACTCCCTAAAAAAATAGTCCTAAACTCATATGCATTTGATTATAGGACATTTAAGGAAACCCAAGAGAGAGGTAAGATTGTGGAAGCATCTTACATCTGAGAGCATGAACACGAATTGTTAATTTAGAACCACAGAGAGGTCTCCTGCTGTTCAATTCAATTCAGTTTATTTATATAGCGCCAATTCACAACACATGTCGTCTCAAGGCACTTCACAAAAGTCAGGTACATGCATTACAATTAATCCAAATCATTGAACAGTGCAGTCAGATTCTGTTATTTATTCAAATTGGATAAAAAGTTTTTCTATCTAAGGAAACCCAGCAGATTGCATCCAGTCAGTGACTTGCAGCATTCACTCCTCCTGGATGAGCATGTAGAGACAGTGGAGAGTCACTGGCGTTGACTTTGCAGCAATTCCCTCATACTGAGCACATGCATGTAAGGCGACAGTGGAGAGAAAAACTCCCTTTTTCAACGGTGAAGAAACCTCTAGCATAACCAGGCTCAGTGTGAGCGGCCATCTGACCACGACCGACTGGGGGTTAGAGAGAACAGAGCAGAGACACAAGAGGAGAACAAAGAAGCACTGATCCAGGAGTCCTTTTCTATGGGAAGGAAAAGTTAATGGTTAATGGATGTAGCTCCTTTAGTCTTTTCACCTAGAAAGAAAGAACAGATAAACTCTGAGCCAGTTGTTTCAAGTGTAGAGTCTGAAGAGAGCACATAGAGTTAGTTACAGTAAAATGCTCCGTCAGTAGCTATGTATGGAGAGAGAAAGGTTTCAAACACTGAGAAGACAGGGCCACGTGGATCATCGGTAGAGGGTGAGCACCAAAGTTGTTGCCAGCAGAAGTCTCGGACGATGCCCCTCTCCAGACAGTTGTCACAGGTAGACACAGTCAGGCCAGTAGACACAGTCAGGCCAGGTGTAGCTTCTAGGAAGAGAGAAGAGAGGAGAACAAAGTTAAAAGCTGAAATAACAGCAAATAATCCAAAATTGAAGAGTAGTGTGAGAAAGTAGCGAAGAGGTGGTTAAATGTGGTCATTATGTCCCCTCCAGCAGCCAAGGCCTATATCAGCATAACTACAGGAATAGCTCAGGATAACCTAAGCCACTCTAACTATAAGCTTTATCAAAAAGGAAAGTTTTAAGCCTAGCTTAAAAGTAGACAGTGGTGTCCGCCCTCACGGATTAAACTGGGAGCTGGTTCCACAGGAGAGGAGCTGATAACTAAAGGATCTGCCATCCCATTCTACTTCTAGAGACTTTAGGAACCACCAGTAAACCTGCAGTCTGAGAACGAAGTGGCTCTGTTAGGAACAATATGGAACAATCAGCTCTCTGATGTATGAATGAGCTAAATCATTAAGGGCTTTATATGTGAGGAGGAGAATTTTAAATTCTATTCTGATTTAACAGGGAGCCAATGAAGGGAAGCTAAAGTAGGGGGAAATATGATCTCTCTTTTTTAATTTTCATCAGAACTCTTGCTGCAGCATATTTTGAATCAGCTGAAGGCTTTTAACTGCATTTTGTGGACATCCTGATAGTAAAGAATTACAATAGTCCAGCCTTGAAGTAACCAAATGCATGGACTAAGTTTTTCAGCATCAATCCTGGACAGGATATTTCTAATTTTGGCAATGTTCCGAGTATGAAAGAGAAATCCTGGAAACCTTTTTAATATGGGATTTAAAATGACATGTCCGTAGGCTGGTCAAAAATAACACCACCAAAGGTTTTTTACTTTTATTATCGGAGGTCAATTTAATGCCATCCAGGTTAGTGATTGACTAAGCATTTTCTTTTTTAAAGACTCCGGTCCAAAGACGACAACTTCTGTCTTGTCTGAAGTTTAGAAGCAGAAGAATATTAAAAGGTCATCCAAGTTTTTATGTCTTCAAGACATGCTTGTAGTCTATCTAACTGGTTGGGCTCATCAGGATTTATTGATAAGTTAAAAGCTGAGTGTCATCAGCGTACACAGTGAAAATTTATTCTATGCTGCCTGATAATTTTTACCTATTGGAAGCATATATATAGTAACAAGAGAATTGGCCCAAGTACTGAACCCTGTGGTACTCCACGACAATTAACCCTGGATATTTTAAGATGATTTATCATTTACATGAAGCAACTGGAATCTGTCAGACAATAAGGTTTTAAACCAGCCTAGTGCTGTCCCCTGATCCCTACAGCATATTCCAGCCTTTCTAAGGGGATATATTATGATCGACTGTATCAAATGACAGCACTGAGATCTAACAGAACCAGTACAGACACAAGTTCCATTATCTGAGGCCATAAGAATATCATTAGTGACTTTCAGCAGAGCTGTTTCAGTGCTATGATGAGCTCTGAAACCTGACTGAAACTCTTCAAACAGGTCATTGCTGTGTAAAGATGCTCACACATTTGATTAGCAACTATTTTCTCAAGAATTTTAGATAAGAACGGAAGATTGGATATCGGTCTGTAATTTATTAAGTCATGTCGATCAAGCGAAGGTTTCTTAAGCAAAGGTTTAATTACAGCTACCTTAAAAGCTTGTGGTACATATCCATTTACTAAGGATAGATTAAATCATATCTAAAATGGGGCTGGTAATCAGAGGGGAACACTTCCTTAAATAATTTGGTTGGGATTGGGGTCTAACTACATACAAGTGTGAAGTTTAGATAAAGCTAATATTTCTGATAACTCAGGAAGCTCCACAGGATCAAAACAGTCCAAACACAGATCAGGTTCTACCGTTATTTCAATGTTGTTCTCACTTGTTGAGGATGAAGTAATCATCTCTGGGAGATTGTCCAAGATTTTCTTCTTATAGAATCAATTTTATTTTGGAAGAATCCCATAAAATCATGACTGCTGAGAGCTAAGGGAATGGATGGCTCAACAGAGCTATGACTCTGTGGGGTAAGTTTAGGCACATGTACTAAAGAGAAACCTAGGATTATTCTTGTTCTCTTCTATTAAGGAATGAGAGAATAAGCTGTTCTAGCTTGGTGAAGTGTCTGTTTTATACAACAGTAGGCTATTTTTCCAGATTAAGTAGGAATCCTACTAAGAGTGTGTAGAGCGCCATTTTCGCTCCAATTTTCTAACATTGTGCTTTAAAGTACGCAGCTCTGAATTAACCAGGGAGCCTGCCTCCTATGAATAATTTCCTTCTTTTGTTCAAGGGGCTGCATTGTCTAATGCACCACGCAATGATGAAGTAACACTCTGAACAAGAGGAATCAATTTGTGAAGGAGAAGAAACAAAATTATTGCCCGTCCACTCTGTTTTTTCTGTGATAATGAAGCAAATTAAAAGTGGAACAGATTCTTTAAAGGTTGTTAACAGCATCGTCCTGATAATGATCTACTATAATGAAAATTTTCTTTCAGGTGTGGAGTACTCGGGTTTAATTTAAACTCAAAGGTTATTAAAAAATGGTCGGACAGCACAGGGTTGTGAGAAAATTCTGTAATGTCTGTACACTCAATGCCATATGTCAGCACAAGGTCCAGAGAATGAAGACAAACGTGGGTAGGTTTGTTAATGTTTTTGAGTAAAAGCCAATTGAAGTCTAAGATACCGATTAAAGGCTATATTTTAAGCTATCACTTTCAGTGTCAACATGAATGTTAAAATCCCCCACTATAATAACTGTTATCTGTAATTTTAACACTAAATCAAAATAAAAGGTCTGAAAACTGATCTATAAATTGAGAAGTAGGGCCTGGTGACGGTACAAAACAACAAACAGAAGTGGTTTTTAGTGCTTTGCAATTTGGATGAGGAAAACTGAGGATTAAATATTCAAAAGAGTTTGTAGCTATTGATTGGTCTGGTGGACTAGTCAATAATCGGACTGAAAGATGGTTGCATACTCCTCCTCCTCGCCCAGTATGTCGAGGAATGTGAAAATTTAATAATTAGTAGGAGTTGACTCATTTATAGTAACATAATCCTCTTGCTGTGCAGCCAGGTTTCCTGTGAGGGCAAAAGTAAATCAATCTGAGTATTGTCACGAAATCAGGTCACTAACTAGCAAAGTCTTTGAAGAAAGAGATCTTATTGTTCAGTAAGCCACATTTAATTGTTTTTTATTTTTATTTTTAGTCTGAGTTGTGTTTATTTTTTATGAGATTTTCCTGATTTCCTCTTTTTAGATTCTTTTTTAATCTATTCAATTTTGGCCGTTTGGCGAGACACTGCCTTAATTAGGGTAATGGGTGGGTAGGCAGTACAGAAGCTGCAGAGAGGAGTGTTAAACTACGACCCCTGCTTCCTGGTCTGAACCCTGGGTTGTCAGAGTGTTTGGGAAACTATAAAAGTTCGGCCAGATATCCTAGAAAGAAGAGCTGCTCCATCCAAAGTGGGATGGATGCCGTCTCTCCGGATCAGACCAGGTTTTCCCCAAAATGTTCGCCAATTATCAATGTAGCCCACATCGTTTTCTGGACACCACCTAGACAGCCAGCGGTTGAATGACAGCATGCGGCTAAACATGTCGTCACTGCTGTTGTTAGTGGTGGGGGAGTCATCTCTGCTGCCTTCATGGTAGATCGCTTCTCTCTTGTGCCACACGATGTGGTGCCCGGGTTCATCTCATCATAACAGGTGGGGCTTTTTTTCAGTTTTTTCTGTCGCCTGGCTTCTTGTCAGAGCAGCAGACAGACAGGGACTGACAGGTGAGAGGGGTCAAACAGCAAGAGAGAAACACAGTAATTACAATGATGAAGGAAGGCCCTGTTTTTCTCTGGTGTCTCAGTGAATTCACAGCTGTGACAGCGAGTCAACATGCACGAATCCAAAAGCAACTTAATGGACATCTTTCATTTCCCTAGAGATGTCTTTTGTGAAATACACCTGTTAATCAGTCATTGTCAGCTGATCTCAATCTGACAGATCATGAAACGACTTGTGTCAAGGCCAATTTATTTTGTAGATGATGCCACGGTTGCCCTATGATGTATGATGTATGCCTTTGTGTTCTCTTTTTTTTTTTTGAGATCGATGTTATCAAAACGTACCGAAATAGCATATTTGTTCTTTTTTGGTACAAGGTCTTGCTTTTAATATGTCTGTGTTTTGCTCTAACATATTTTGAAATGGATATACCGAAATGTATCAACACATATCCAATTATATTAAAACCCTAGATAGATCAAAAACCCTTTACAATACAGTGACTTGTAAAGGCATTTATACATTTTTATCACATAACATCCATACATTTCAGCGTGTTAAATTGGGGTTTTTAATGTGATAGACCAACACAAAGTAGTTTATAATTACACAGTGGAAGGAAGGTTGACATGCTTTTGCAGTTAGTCTTGTTTACTCTGATACTGCTAAACTAATGGAAAGAGCGAGGTACTATAAACTGCAAACTTACCATCTAAGTGAGAATCTGTGGCAAGATTTTAAAATTGATATTCACAGACACTCTCCATCTAATCTGACTGAGCTTGAGCTGTTTTGCAAAGAAGAATATTAAAAAAATGTTTGTCTCATGTTTGTTGCATTTTTCAATCCAAGTAAAATACATTAAAAGTTGTGTTTTTGTAAAGTGACAAAATCTGAAACAGTTCAAAGGATATGAATATTTTTGGAAGAACCTGTATGGGTGTGTTTTTGGTTTGCTGCTTTTCCCACAGAAAACTTTCCTGTTAAATGGAAATGGCCGTTGACGCCAAATACAGGAGCCTTTGATTTTATAACCAAAATTACTTTCTAAAACTTTCCTCTCACCTATTCCCATCTAAAGCCTCTGATATGGTTCTGTGTGTTAACATTTCATAAAATACAGTTAGAAAGAAAGTGTCCAGTCACACTGGTAGTCACCTGTGTTTCCACTCTTCTCTCCTCAGCAACTCACGCTGCTCCACGTGAATAGTAACCAATGCTTGGACATGCCGTCTGAGGAGGACAAGATGGTCCCCACCCTGAGAGACTGCAGCGGCAGCCGCTCCCAGCAGTGGCTGCTCCGTAACATGACCCTGAGCATCTGATCCATCACTTCATCATTCCCCCCCTCTTCCTCCTCCTCCTAACCTATCCTGCCATACACACCTTCACCAGGTGGCTCTTAACACACAACGTATGCTTCCTCCTGTAGCTGCGTGGCCACCAGTCACAGAAATGCTGGGACGCAGCAGAGGCTTAACCTCCTCTGTGGAGTCGTATCCTGTTACGGCTGGCCTCAGGTTTAAGTGAGGCAGCACCTGCCTTTCCGACCACGTGGTGAGGTGTTGCTTTAGGCCGTTTCCAGGGTGGAAGAACGACCCGTGGGGTCTAAGCACGAAGAACATGGAAAGATTTGCTTGTAGATGCTGCTCTGCTGGAGGTTGAACGAGTAAACAGAATAGCTGGTAAAATATTAAATCTCCAAATATGGTTTGCAATGTTATTTGGTGCATAGGCTGTTGGTAAAATCTTATCAACACAGCTGGTTTGCTGCTCATCTTTTTTAACATCACTGTTAAAAAAAGGTTTAACCTAGGTTTGCTAGGATGGTTTCAGTTTAGAAAATATGGTGAAAACGCATGAGGTGGTATTTTATTTATTTTTTACTTTGGTTTTATAATAAAATTGGAGCTATTGGTTGCATTGATTATCTTTTTCAAAAACAAAGGGCCATATATTCTGGGAGCTGTGGGTGTTTCCCATCACAGCAGTAGCTGTTGTCAGAGGGTCAACATCAACACTGTGGGAGGCATGCTGTCAAACTTCTACCCTCTCTGACACTGACACAAATCTGTGGCATATTTTTTTCTCCCTCTTGCATTTGACAGGACTCTACTGTAAATGTTGTGCTCATTTTAGAAGGGGTAGCATGCAGAGATGATTAGTTTCCTGTCAGAAACTGGAAACCTATGATCAGATGTTGACCCATGAAATTGTAGCCATGAAACACACACATCTAGGAAAGGTGGTTCATAAAAAACTGAACGAAGGCACAAATACGTCTCTTGTTAAATCATTAAATAAATGTGATTAACCAGATTTTTTGTGGTTCACTTTCGCCAACAACACTCAGGCCTGATATCTGTCAGCCTTATATAAATCACTTAAAGATAACTTTTCTTAACAACATGAAGTAGGCTAAAAGGTATGAAGAATTCAAAGAACAAATGAGAAACAGTCATCAGTATAGAAAGGGTTATAAAGCCACTTCTACAGCTTTGGGACTCCAGAGAACGACAGTGAGAACCGTTATTCACAAACAGAGAAAATAATGTAACAATGCTGAACTTTTCCAGAAGAGGCCAGCCTACCAAAATTACTCCATAAGTGCCTCAACAACATCTTGGAGGTTTCAAATGAATCCAGATAATGTAAAGCACTGCAAACCTCACTTGCATCAGCAAAGGTTGACCAATTGGATCACAAAAGCCTATTTCGTATTTATCAAAAAACATCCTGATGAACCCCAAGACCTTTGGGAAAATATTCTGCAGGATGATTAGACAACAGTTAAACTTTCTGGAAGGTGTACAACACAATTCCCACTCATCTAAGCTACAATAGGCATCCATAAGGCAAAATGTATTAGGTGATTTAGTCCGTGATGAGGAAAAAGTCTGGAGAAGTGTTGTCTGAGAGCTGTAGCTTGGAGACCTAACAGACCATTTCTGTATATTGAGGTTTACAAGCGCTAAGTTGAGAGCACACTTTGTATTTTTCTCTCTCTTGGTAAATAAAAATATGAATCTGTTAGAAAAAGCATGATCGGTGCATTTCTACTGTTTACCTTTTACTGTCAGAAATCTCACCCACTTTTTACATGGCGGGATCTTTGAGAAAATAACGTTCTCACTCTGTCCTTTTTTGTGTTGGCAATAAGTGACCACACGTCCATTTGATATATTCCCTTTAGCAAGATCTTTTTCTGTTTACAGTAGGCAGTCAAAGTCTTCTGTTACATATGGTGCATTATCATCCATATATTGTTATACATTCCTAGTTTAGAAGACAGTGTCTTCAAAGACCTCTTTTTTTGTCCAAAAATGCGTTTCAACTTATCTGCTTTGAAAAACAATAGAACACTAACGGGGATTTAGTGTTTTATACTTAAAATAATTTATGGTTTTCTGGCTCTAAAATATATTTGCCCTTTAACATCCTCAGTCTAAACCAGACCCTGTTAATTTTACCATAACTCTAACTAATGTCAGATGTATTGTCTAAATGAACTACAAATCAGGCACCACGACCCACATTAATATTAATGAGTTTTACCCGGCCCTCCAGTAAAGAGAATCCATCTGCTTCAAAGAAAATGAAAACATGGTTTTAATTTTTGCATAATTCTGCTCTAATAAAAACATAATTACTCGTACTATGTTTCATTCCTGTGGACACGTTTCCTCAATGCCATATTGTGGAAGGTCAAAAATGATACAGTTGTGCTCTTTGTCACAAAAAAACAAAACAAAGAGAAGGTACAAAATGGTTCTCAAAAATATCTGGGGTAGCATATCTGTAAAATGCCCGTTCTGATTTTTTTGTTTGTTTTTGTAATTAAGAAGGTGTCAAGAGTTGTTTGGATAACAAAATGCCCATATTGTTTTATATCATTGTTTTAGGAATTGTTTTAGTACATTGTTTTAAGCACCAGAAGAAAGTGGAGTGGGAACATAGAGCTATTTCCTAAACCAGGAATGTTGAATGGAATGTTTTTACAAGGTTTCACTTCTTCTCAGAAGAAATTAAATTGTGCTGGACCGGTATTGTAATGTGTGCCTTTAGACGCGTTGTTTAAACATGTTTCTGTTTTCAAGTTTAAATTTTTGATCAAATCTGAAGCATATGTATACAAATAACAGCCACATCTTTATCCCGTTTATTCTTAACCATTGAGCAAGGGTCAGCTACGGTGTCATAATTCATCTGTTACCGACAGAAATGTGAGAGGGACTTTTGGTTGCATTGCTATGCTGGAATCAGGAAACGAATGTTGTGAACATGTTTGTATCACTGTTGATGTTGTAAATAAAGAACTGGTTATTTTTTTATGATCTTGTGAATTTGAACACCCATCAGTTGTAAAGGTGATTGAAAGATAAAATGTACTAAATGACTGTTTCTGGAATATTGGTCTTATAATTGGGCTGTGTTTTATGATCCAGGTCTGTTGAACCACAGGAGCATCTAAAACATCAGGACACTGGCTCTTGAGAACTGGCCTTTCACACCGTCAGTCTAGATCAAAGCATATTATGTCTCAGGATGGCCTAGTCAAAGTCCGGACCTAAATTTAATTGAGAGCCTGTAGTAAGAAATTCAATGTTCAGAAATGCTTGAAATTAATGTTGACTGGGTTTGAGCTATTTGGCAAAAAACGGGCAAAAAATACTGGGTGGCATAAGCCAAATGACTTGCAGCTTTATTGACTCATGTGGGGGAGGGAAATGCAAATACAGATCGCTTTTTTCCTTTTGTGTTTCACTGTCATAGGACTGCATCCTGTCCAGGGTGTACCCTGCCTCTAGCCCAATGATCACTGGAGATAGAAAACCAGCTCTCCCACAACCCTGCAAGGATAAGTGGGTGGAGACGATCGATGGTTGGATGTAGCATGAGAACGTGGGAAAAAAGTTCTTATCAGTACTTTTGCAAGACACTGTAATTACCCCCCCAAAACAAATCAGACCACCTAAAGGACCTCAGGTAAAAGTACAGGAGAAAGTAACCATTAAAGCCACTTGACTTGTTGCATAGTGCTTACCTGGGATTCAGAGTACGTTTTAATGACCTCTTTGATATTACATACAACCTAATCAGCTGTCATTCCGTTAAAGTGCACAAAGTAAAAATAGAAATGTAATGTTTCACTGTGCAGGCTGCAAAGTGATGTTACTTGTTTGTATGTTTTGCCTTTTTTTTTGTTAAAAACAAAAATCTGAATACATTTTCCTTAAATTCTCTGTGACCTTTTAAGACCCCTGCACATCTCATTACCCGCCTTCATGTGGCGTCTTTGGTAAATTGTGGTCTTTATTTTACAATGGAAGAAAGAAAGAGTTTCCGACGGATGTTACATTCTCCTTTTGTCCATTTTGTATAAGGAGCCTGTGATTGTCAGCAGACGAAGGGACTCCTGACTAATTTTTCTGTGTACATTTTAGCTAAGAAGGCTCGACCTTTCAGAGGACTCTGCTTTGTTAAACCCTGAAAGGGGGAAATAAGTCTCCCTGAACAGGACTGAGAAAAGAGACAGAGTGAGCACTGAAGGGTATGAATATTACAGAGCTCATCATTATTTTAAAGAGCCTGTATTATTCTTTTTTTCCACCTTTACACTGATAGTGCTGTAAAGCCTTTTGTGCATGGAATAGGTCAGCACATTTACACCACAGACGTTCACACAAAAAGAAATTTGGACTGTTTGATCACAATGCTGTTGAACTGCCCAAAACATAATCTGTAGTCAGCTGATTCATGCTCTACATACCTCTGCCAATAGGAAACCGATGTATTACATTTCTGCCTAGTAATTACTCCAAGTGAACTCCAAATGCAATTCTTGGACAGAACAGTCATGTTTAGGTCACAAGTGGCACAACCTAGTTGTTTGTTTGTGACTCTCAAAAGTGTACACTCACCCCTGACAGGTTTTTGTTATTCATAAAGAAGAGACTTTGATAAATAATTTCTGAACTTTATCCTTATATAATGTAAACTGTATCCTGTCCCATTCAACTGAAAACAGTCTTCCTGAGTTTACACCTGCCATCAATTCTAGGGACTCTGATCAATGTGAAATGCAGTTCATCTGTCCCTGTAGGATTTCCATGACTTATTTGCATCCTCTAGCTAAAGGTGTAGTTTACAGAGAGATAACCAAGGATCAAAAGGATCGTATTGAACAAAGCTACCCGTCAGGAGAAGGGTACTTGACTTTCTGTCAAGGTAGATTAATAGTTCTAAATGCTGGGCCAAGACTCTCCCTCTCAAATAAACTCCTTTGAAGACAGAAATACGCATGTTTTTGGCAAGAGAGGAGAAAAATTGAGAGAGGAGTGAAAGAAGTAACATTAAACATAGTGTAACAGAAGATGTGGCCTTAGCTTTCATCTTTCTAACACCAACAGCAGCCTTGACCCTCCTCCCCAGGTCATTTTAACACCATTCACACCTTGAGACCTTTACTACAAACCAACATGTTGGCATTGTTAAAAAGGATTACATAAGTGACAATGGCCCTAACATTGACCCACATGGACTGGATGGTTAAGTCACTGACTCATAGGACATTGACGGCCCTATTAATGACCTTAACAGCTCTCTTGGTTCAATTATTCAGACTACAACCTGATAAATCTTATAAGTCCAGTGGGCTTTTGTTTAAGCACCTGAATGTTTTGTGTTAAGTCATTTAGTTGTATATTTAGTGTGGTTGTCCTACAGGAAGATGAACCTCTTCCCCAATCTCAAGTCTCTTGCATAGGTTTTCTTCAAGAATTTCCCTGTAGTCCCACAGCATAATACTCCCACCCAAATTGTTTCTGGTGGAGACCGTTTGTTCCGAGTTATCTGTGGTTTTGTGCCACACAGCATTTTCATATTGGCTAGTAAGTTAAGTTCCATTTTCAACTCATCTGACCAGAGCACATGTTCACCATATGGTTCACTTCCTTTGAGGCTTGTGGCAAACTGGAGATGGGACTACAGTTTCTGTTCAGAGAGAACTCCAAAGGGAAATGAAAGACTTTTTGTGAATCATTCACACCTTTAATCATTCCCCTTTCTTCAAGTTCAGTAATATTCAGTGAATCTTTCTGAGGTAGTCTCAGTAAAGCCATTAACAGCTTCTGAAGAGTTGACAACACATCAGTGCCTCACCACTTTCTCAGCAGGGACCCTTTGGGGTCTGACTGAGGTTTCAGGCACTCTCGCACCTGTTGGAGACCTAACACAGGCTCGTTAACCAGTCCTGTGACGATAAGATACGGTGGTTTTGTGGCCAGGCCAGAGGAGTGCATTAAGGGGTGCGATGGCTTTGAATACCAGTCCTAATGGAAGCCTTATCAGTGGCTGTCTGAGGCACACTTTGGCTCTTGAAGGTAGAACGTGCTCGGGGCCACATAATTCTCAGTTATTTAAAGCATGGGCTTATTGAAGTTCAGGAAATAGAAAAGCATGAATGTGTCTAGAAGTCCTATTTAGCTTTTTTTTCAAAATCTCTCATTTTGCACAGGTAAGACACTAGGTTATCTCTATTCTATTCTCTCCAATGTTTATTGGCAATGAGAAACCAGGACTATGTCTAATTTCCATAAAATGCCGATACAGTGTGTAAATGCTCCTTTCCTGTTGCTCATTTTTCATGCTACTAAAGCAACAAATCAATGCATAGAGGAGAAAAAAACTATTTGACATTTCTCTATGTTGCATTAGGTCACAGCAACATGATTTCAAAGAGCAAGTTTGTCAAAGCAAACATCATTTATGTAAGATTGTGGAACGCTTTTGTGACAGAAAGTATGAACATAACTGTGACTCTAAAAAATAAGATGTCAAAGATTCTACATTTTTTTGCCAGAAGAGCCATTTTTGTTACAAAGCAGACCTCAGGACTGACAGTGAATGGGTCAGAGGTCAGGAACATGACGAGTTACATTCAGTACATGTGGCTATGTGGCAGTGACAACAAGACAATGCCTCAGCATTTGTACTTTGTAACTGTCCATGGTGTCCATCATTAAGTAGTTATTTTATTTGAAAAGCAGAGGAAAAATGACACCAATTTGAGATCAAGAATAAAAAGGGAAACACAATTTTATTATATTTAAAATTAAGGCAAAATGGGGTTACATTTGAAACAGCTTTTAGCATAAATGCTAAACATTACCCCAGATAACATTGTTAAAACAGCAATCACTGTGTGTATTCATAATGGTAACGTGGATCCTTATCTTAACCCTGAGATTTCCAAAGATTTGCCAACATTTCCAAATTAAGCATGTTCAATGGTCTGAAAGCTCAATAGGATAAAACAAAAGATCTTCTCTGTTAGCTGTTCAGCCTTCCTGTTTTCTGTTGAAAGTCTCACTCTCTTCCAGCCCAAAAAAGCCAGAAATGTCTTGAAAAGTCATAGAAAATTTAGAAAAAGTTTATTTTTAAATTTCTCCTTACATCTCTGTCCTACCTCTAACTTCATTTTTTTAAATCTTACTGAATATCTCAAAGTTTGAGTCTTGTTCCCTAAATAACGACTTTCTCACAGAGTTCCTGTTGTTACCGCAGTCTGGTAGGCTTTGGTGTGGTGCGTTTATGGATGGGAATAAAAAAATTGGATCAACTTGTGGGCAACATTTTCACGGTGAACCGTTCTTGTTTTTTTTTTTAAACCAATCACAGGGTTTCAATTGAGACAATGTCTTCAGAGAAATCTGAACCACTTTGTTTTGATGTTTTGATTTTTACCTTCTGACATGGTGCTCCATCATGCAGGAAACCACCAAACTGTACCTAAATTGATAAATGAAGTTGCGTTTTGGAGGATGTTTTAAGGTGCTCTTCATTCCCGCTATCAGTGGTAGACAGAGCACCGTGACTAGTCTGCAGCTATGCAGTGCCACACAAAACAAAGTGTGGTGCATCTGGACACCTTTCTTTTGCAGAACCAGGATTAACATTTATCTTAGCATTTTGAAATAGCTTCTGTTAATTGGAGTGCACAATCCAGCCTTCACTCCTTATCTGTATCAGTGGTCTTGTCAGTCCATGACCCTGTCATCAATATAACACTGTCCCTTTTTTGGACCCCCTTTGATAGATGCAGACAGAGAACACTTTACAAGATCTGCAATGATGAAGATGCTCTGACCTAGTCACCTAGCAGTCACAATTTGCCCCCTGTGAAACCCGCTCGGATCCTTCGACTTCCCCCTTTGTCTGATTTCTGGTGTAACCCACCTAACAGGTGCCAGTATGAAGAGAGATGTGTTATTCATTTTATCGGTCAGTGGTCATAATATTATGCCTGATCAGGAAATGATCAACTAACTTTGATTGTACTTTATTATATTTAGATTAAACTGGACTGTATATAACTGGATCTGAAAAGAACTACATGACGCGATGATACTGAATTGAGATGGACTGATTTTAATTGAATATGAACAGAACTGGATTCCATGTAACTGGGCATAGACTGGACCTGTATGTCTTATAAAGTGCATTAAGATGGCATTTGTTGTGAAAATGTGCAACATGAATAAATTGAAATAAAAAAGAAAATACATACAATCAAGAAACATTGAACACACAAACCATGTATATAATTATTGGCTTATACTTTAATTTGCCCTTTTTTTGCATCTAATAATTCCAAGATTTCAGCAGTACCTCAGGCCTTTTACCTTTCGGTCCTTTGTCTCTGTTCTGGTTGCATCAGACCATCCAGGCTATAATCTCTCATTCTCTTCATGCTTTGCTCTCGATTACAACATTGCATGTTTTTCTACTCATTTCTCCAAGTGTTTTTGGCTTGCTTGATTATTTGACTGTCTGCCCTGTCTTGCCCTGCTCCATATGTATTTATTCGAGAAGAGAGTGAGGGGATAATAAAACCTTTACCTGCCTGTCTTCTGTTCTGCTCAAGACCATAAGAGAAATCCTGCACTTAATTGTTGAAGGGACCCGAGATGCCAAAGCACCTGCATTGAAAAGCAGCTTTAATTAGACATGGTATCAGGACAGTATCTCCAGTTTGGTCAGATTCACAGCCACAGGAGGCACATAAACACCCTCACACACAGACACAAATGCACAACACCTGTCTGTTTACGTACAGAGACAGCCCCGGGATTTAACTGAGATATATCTGATGTATGCTCTCAGTCTCTTGGGTATTTTTTCTTTTCATTGATTTTCAGGGAGGAAGTGGCGCTAAGTAGCATCTCCTGTGTGATAATCTTCTTTTTGCAACAAAAGCAGTGATTAGAAGGAGGTGTCCCGCTGCTTTGAGCAGTATTTGTGCACTAATCAATCATCAATCTCCAGAAGCTGCTGTACAAAACAATCCAGGTCAGCTGATATTTTTTGACCTGTTGCGGCCTCTAATGGGATCTTTCTTTAGCTAGGAAAGAAAAAAATAGGAAAGAAAAAAAAAATCAAACATACTACAACAACAATATTCCAAATTAACGACTGAGTGTAAATGTATTGTTCTAATTATATACCTACCCGCTATATGTCTCTAAAAGGCATCATTGTCATAGTTTTTCATCATAATTAGCTGTAATTTGAGTTGATTACCACAAGATGTTGACAATTTCATTCATCACTTGAAAGCTGCGTATTTTATCCCTGTTTAAATCTGCTCTGCCTCATCCTCCATATGCTTCTTCCTTTTCACATCACAAAGTAGAGCCCGTTGGTTTTCCCTTGTCCACTGAACATTTTTCAGATCATGTTTAAATTGAATCTTTCCAGGGCAAAAAAGGAAACCCACACTACGTGTTTTCAATGTGACGAGAATTGTTTGAACGAATACAAAAATCAATATCCCAGCTGTAAAATGAGATTCCAGAGAATTTTTAGAGGGGAGAAAGCAAACTTATAGGAGGGTCATTCAAAAGCAAATCAATGGAAGCCGAGATCAAAGCCGAGGCATTTTTTCCCCCTGCTCTGTCTCTGATTGTGAAGATTACGGAGGAAGATGAGACATTAGATCGGATTGTCTGATCTTTGGGGAGAAAGACCTCAAGTGCTGTTTTAGTTGATTTGGAGAAGGGGTCAAAAGCATCTAGTGTCCTACATCGGTCTGATTGGATTAAAAAATCAATCCCATCTCCACCCGCCCAACAAGTTTTTATCCAGGCTATTTTTAAGAAATGGGTTACAGAAGATCATCAAAGTGCCTCTGATCAGTCAACACACATTTTATTTAGAGTAATGCAGGAAATGGCATCTGTGTGCACTTCACTAGAGGGTAAGATTTGTTGTAGAACAACAAAAACAAAAAAAACATTTTTGATGTGGGCTTGTAATGTTTACTGCACATAACCCTGAACACCACCCCCATGGTGAAACAAGGTGGTAGGAGCATCATGCTGTGGGGATGCTTTTCATTGAAGAAAACGATGTTCACCTTCCAGCTGAACGTTGACCCTAAATATACAGCCAAAGCTACACTAAAATAGTTCTGGTGAAACCATGTCCTTGTGTTAGAATGGCCCAGTCAAAGTCCAGACTGAAATCCAACTGGAAATCTTGTAGACTGGTGTTCATAGACATTCTCCATCCAGTCTGACTGAACATAAGATTTTACCCTGGTGGATTGTAAGAAATTGGTTACAGAAAATCAACAAAGTGCACAAAAAGGTGAAATGATGCAGGAAATGGTTTTTGCACTGCACTAGATGGTCAGAAGAGCTGTTATAAAAGAAACATAAAAGCCTTTTTCTTAAGGTGTCTGTTCTGAAAAATGTTCTGCACTATAAAATCCTCCCATTATTAGATGAGAGCTAATCTGCATATATTCAAATTTGGTGCACAGTGTTTTACATCAGCCGCCTTTCGGTGTGTGACAAGAACAAGCCCAGACCTTAACCTCTCTCTTGTATTGGGCTGTCACTGACAAAGCCTGTGTACCCTGCGGGATTAAAGGAGTGTTGCTGTGGGATAGCAAACATCTGAATGATGATTCAAACAAAGCTTCCCATTGAACATGTCTTGAATTGTGCACCAAATAGTGTTTCTTTTGCCAATGTCTCTGTGACTATAAGTGATACTAAACTAAACATGAAATACCTTAAATGTAATCCAACAGATGCAACATTGGTCAATCTCTGCAATCATGTCTGCCTGTTTGGACATTATTGTCAGGGTCTGAAACATCCCAAAACTGCTGTTTCTGATCATCTCCATTGTATGTTAAAAATGTCTATAAATAAGAAAACAGACATTCTATACATGTTTTTAAAACATGTATAGCATGTACTGTATACCTAGAAAAGATGTAAAAATGGAGAAAATGGTTTAGCCCAGGTATTCTTAAACTCCATGTTCAAAGGTCCAAATCTGATTTCTAGATAAGGCTGAAGGTCTGGAGCAACTAGTGATGAGTAAGTCTCTTTTCGTAAAACTTATAAGAGAAAGAAATTGCAATTTTTGCTTGTAATTGTTTGTTTTTGACAAAGTATAATGAGCATTGTTTTCTCTATAAGAAAAATCGAAGTTAAACTTGGTTAACCTAATTACTTTAGATGCTTAATCAAATAAATTCTCTTTCTTTCTCCCCAAGAATACAGAAAGTAAACAAACCAAACTTGAAGTGCAAAAAGACACCATAAAACAAAAAAAAAACTAAAGGAAAACTTACCCAGAGACCGTTACAACCCTAATTCCAATGAAGTTGTTACGTTGTGTAAAACATAAATAAAAACCGAACACAATGATTTGAAAATCCTGTTCATTACAATTGACTACACAACAAAGACAAGATACTTAATTTTAAAACTGATAAACTTTGTTTTTGTTGCAAACATTCACTCATTTTGAATTTGATGCTTTCAACATGTTCCAGAAAAACTGGGACAATGCCAACACAAAACTAGGAAAGTTGAGGAATGCTCCAAAAACACCTGCTGGGAATCTTCCACAGGCGAAAGATAAATTGAAAACAGGTGAGTGTCATGATTGGCTATAAGAAGAACATCCCCTAAAGGCTCAGTCATTCACAAGCAAGGATGGGTTGAGGTTCATCACTGTGTGAACAACTGCGTGACCAAAGAGTCCAACAGTTTACGAACCACATTTCTCAACGTAAAATTGCAAGGAATTCAGGGATTTCATCATCTACAGTCCATAATATCATTAAAAGATTCAAAGAATCTGGAGAAATCTCTGCATGTAAGCGGTAAGGCCGAAAATCAACATTGTCCAACTGTAACAGATTTAGGTCTTTGACCTTTGATCCCTCAAGAGGCACTGCATTAAAAACCAACATCATTCTGTAACAGATATTACCACATGGATTCAGGAACATGTGAGAAAACCATTGTCAGTCAACACAGTTTGTCGCTACTTCTATTAAGTTCAAGTTAAAACTCTTCCATGCAAAAAAAAAGCCATATATCAACAACACCCAGAAACGCCACCAGCTGTTCTGGGTCCGAGCTCATCTCAGATGGAAATGTGGTCTGACGTGTCCACATTTCAAACTGTTTTTGGTAATTTGTGGAAGTATTTTTTTTTCTTAAAATTTTACACATTTCATGTAAAAGCCAAGAAACTTACCTGGTTGTCAAATAAAAGCTCCTTAGACATGACTTTAAAATTCAGACATTTTATCAGCATTACATGCGCTACAGTATTTTTGGTACCTAATGTACTCCCCAATCATGATGCATTTTTAGTTTTAGACAGTGGCTAGTATTTTTACAAAGTCTTTAGTAAATCTCACTTTGCTGAGTATCTTTGCTCCCAGAGATGTTTCTGAGCTGCTAGGCTCACATTAGCTTGTTTGCTCTCTTTTTTTTATTGGAACTCATTTATAACTCATGTTTCCTTAGCAGTTAATCATGCAAACAAAAGAGTTGTTTGTATGCTTCGTAAAGTAACTTTTATTTTAAACATTATAATTATTAATGACTAGTTCTCAGGTCTCTCCCACACAACTGTCAGATGAGAGTGCCCTAAAACTAACTTGTAGACCAGGTGTGGATTGCAATTTAGTAATGGCCTATTAGGTCCTTCAAAATGTGTAGACTGTAGCTCATAACCTTTTGCCAAAAGATAATTAATGATACTTTATCATCATTATCCCAACTGCTGCTCAAATAATATATTAGATTGCTAATGATTACTGTTATGATATCTGTTACATGTGTTCATCATTCTACCTTTCATACCATTGCAAAACGATTTAATGAGCCAGCAAAACTCCCCTTAAATGCTGAAGACTGCTGAAGGTTTGTGACCTTCAAGCCTTTGCCACTCTGATCAATATGGCCACCTAATCTAACTCTGCCACACAATGAGAAAGCCCTGTATTACCTCTGTGCAGAAAACAAGCAAAGTATGCTGGACATAGACTTATATTTGATGCACAAAAATACAAATGAAAACATGTTAAGTTGTCAAAGAAGTGCACATTTCAACTGGTTTTGGGAAAAACAGATGTTTTGGATCTGTAATAGCCTGTTGTTTTAGTTCCCAAGTTTGAAACTAGGAAATTCTCTCAAACTTCTTATTTTTAGCCAACAGACACAAATTTGTTTTCTTCTTCTTTTTTTCTTTGATGCTGGTTACAGCAATCATCTCAGAGGAAAATACCGCCACTGCATGTTTGTGAAAATATTCAAAAAAAGAAATATTGCATCATATTTAACATTCAAAAGAGTTCAACATTTTGAGGTTAGGAGACTTTGGGGATGGTGCTACAAACAAAACCTTCACTTGCTGGAGCTCAGTTTTATTCCTATTTTGACTGTTTATGCTTTACAGTAACTTTGTTTTCTAATGTCGTTCTTTTGCTGTTTAGACACTGCCTTTTACACTAGCTACAAAGTTCGGTGCATAATATCTGTAGGGTTAGATTAAGGCAGAAAATATCAAAATCCTATTTAAAATAAACATTATAATAACCCTCTGTACCTGCAACAATTTAAAGCACAAAACAAGTGGCACTTATTGAATGTCAACATGTTATTTCTTTTTAAATGGCATTTGTTTTTTTTACTGCTTTTAGACCAGGTTGCAGCTTGTCTCAGCACATAATCTAAATATTACCTTCTGCCCCTTATGCAGCTAACTAAAAGATGACCGAGAGAAACAAAAGAAAAAACTTCTCACAGTGAGCTTCAGGTTTTAGTGGATGATGTATCAAGGCACACCGTAATACAGCAAGAATGGGTTCCAAGTTTAGTTTAGGATGGCATTTCTAAATAAGCGATGTGGCTATTTTTATTATACAGCTACAGAATGTCTAATACTAATTCAAACCTGTAACTTATTCACAAGATGAGAAGCACTGATTGAAGTAAAAATGTATAAGATTGTATTATCGTTGGTTCTGTATTCTGAATATCAGTATGACAAGGTTTTATGCACTATTTAAAATTTAAATACAATTTAAAACACAGAATTCGTTTGCAACAATTTCATGCAATCCTCACTGAGGGAGAATATAATATGTGTAAAGTCAGCAGTCCATCAGCTTGCCTTATTTACTTTTTGTCTCTAGCTCTGCAGCTTACACCTTCCAGGAGACAGTAAATGTTATTCGCTAACTACGTATCGCAAACAGGGCTGTTCTCTGAATATCCTGCACTTTTTGCCATCGCTGTACTTTTTACAAATTTACATAAATATGGGCAGCTACTTTTCTAAACACATGCTTATTGTTTGGCAAGCTGTGTCATTGCAAACAGATGTATTTGACTTGCGGAGTAGTGTGAGGTCCAAGTCTTCCTTTGTAGGAGCTTTGTGAATGAGATAGAGACTCTGGTTTGGTCCTGACTGGTGGATGCAAAAGCTTTAGTGAATCCAGCCTGAAAGCGTTTGTGCCTGACTTGCTTGCTTTTAGTGCAGCTCTGTCTCCTCTCATGCATCAAGCACATCATAACAAGAATACAATGACAGCTCCTCAGAATGTTGAACAGTGGAAATCATACGATGAGGAAGATTAATCCCTTTTAGATCAGCAAGAATTACTATTTACAGTTTTCAAACTATGTAAAAAGTGTAATTATGCATGAGTGTTGATGAGACTCTTACAGTAAACTCATGATGGGCAAAGACAACATGGTTTCATGGTATCATGGGATTTAAACTTAAACTAAAACATTTACTTTTACTTCATAGGGAAATTATCCCAACTGCTGCTAAAATAATATATTAGATTGCTAATGATTACTGTTATGATATCTGTTACATGTGTTCATTATTTTGATTTTGATAAATTGAATTAAACAGGAATGTAGAATAAACACCTGCTAAATTTAGGACTAGTTTTCAGAATATTATATCTTTTGCCATTTTGTTCCTTAGTGTAACAAAAACATAACTAGCCAATATTTGTTAGCTGGGCTTCCACTTCAGGAAGCCAGCCTGAAGTTGGCTTTTTCAAAGGCATGCTGCCTGCAGCTTGTATTTTCCAGGGCCATTTTATAGACAGCTGACTGGCAGTGGGCAGCAGCAGTTGGACAGTGCTGTTACTCTATGCTCCCTCCAGCCAGAAAAACTCTGGGCACAACTATACTTTTTATGCCATCTTATTTCTGAGACCTCTTCAATAAAGTACTTTCCTCAAATGTACTGCGTTTAGGGGTATAAGAGCTGTTGAGTTCCTGTTGGGTCTTAAAGTCATTGAATGTCTTGAAACAAAAATCCCAATTTAAGGCCTTAAAAAGTCTTACATATTCCCAATCATCATTGGTAAATTCAATTTAGTTATGTCTTAAATCAATACATTAATTTATTTCTCCTATTACCATTACTTCTGCTGGTATTCATTGGTAAAATTAGTTGCTGTTCCAGTTTAGGAATTGAGGTATTATTTTAAGCTGTAACAAAACGACAAACCTCAGATTTTAAACATTCCTTGCAATGACTTCTGCTCCCGAAACTGTTGTTTTTTAGTTTGATTGGGGAATTTAAATTAAAACTATCAAAACTGTCCAGTGCTGCATGCTGTTTATTGGTTCACTATTAAGTTAAAATACCTTAATAAATCTAAATAAAGACTGCCTCCTTCTTTTAAAGAACGTGGCCAGTTTCATTTTTTAAGACTTAGTTCAAAATATAGAGCTATAACACCCTTAATTTAATTTTAAGGGTCAGAAAGTGAAGTGAACAATAGAAATATTTTACTTTGAAATGACTGGTAAATGACAATTAGAAGCCCTGCTAACAGATTTAGGTTTTTGTTTTGTTTTTCATTTTTCAAAATAATGAACCAAATCCAACATTATTTTAGGAAGCATCTGCTCTGTTTGCTTTTGAATGACCCAGTAAGAAAATACTTTCTGTTGAAACCAAGTAAATGCATTAAATCGCCTGTTTCCTGCAGTTAATTGCTTTACTTTTCAGGAAGTTTGCACAAAAAAGGCATTTTGAGAAAACAAATGCAGTCTGTGACTGCATTTGTAAAATACAGCAATTAGAAATGTGTAGCTCACAGTGCTGGTTGGCTGGTTGTTGGACAGTTTGAACTAATAGCCTTGTTTTCACTCTGCAAACATGAAAATGGCCTCTTTCTCCTAATGAGGGCCAGAATGCAGAGATTAGATGACCTGTGTCCCTCTGCGCTCATGGTATGGATAGCTAATGCTCACCTGGCAATTATGATGGCCCAGTGACTGATAGGGAAATCATTTCCTGTCTGTTCCTCTCAAGAGGGCTGCATCACAGAGCCTCACAGACAGCGCTCTAAGGCATCTCAACTTCTCACCGTGCTGCCATGCAGTCATTCATTTGGAAACAGTTATGTCAAGCCTTAGCGCTGTTTTTAGAAACTACTGTTCATACAGTGGGGCTCGCTGGAGTCAGACTATACACAAAATGTGAGGTGAAAAACTGCAGGGAGCTGCAAGTGAATAGGGAGGTTTTTGCCTGGAACCAGACTGACTTAGCAGCATATTGATCCTGGTGAGCTCAGACAGTGGATCCAGGAATGGTTGGAAAATAAAAAACAAGCTGCAGTGGACATACATTATGTTAAATGAAAGATCGCAATGATGCCTGGTACATCATGGCAGCTAGAAGTAGGGGTGGTTAAAAAAGTTTTAAATGAGGCAGCTGGATGGGGGCCACTGATCAAAAGCCAGAACAGACCTTTAATAATTTCATTGTGCTGTCACCATAAATGAGGGGGTATGGGCATGGGGTGGGAGTTAGACAGATATTTAAAAGAGGAGCATTATTATTGAAGTGATTTAATAAACTTACAAAAGCAAACTACAACAACACAACAACCTATAAGCATCCTAGAGGAGTAAACAACCTGGCAAGAGGCATGAAGGATGAGAGAGAATAGGTAGTCTGAATACTGGGAGAATGATTAATGTAATGGGAACAGGTGACACTGATTGAAAACAGTGCACAACAGCAACCAGACCAAAATTTAACTTCATCTTTAAAACAGCAACCAAATCAACACATGTGGCCATTTCCCCTACTGAGGGCCAAAAACTGCAAATGTCACTTTAATGCATTTGAATATTAAATAAATAATGTAATTTACTATACAATCAACCAAATTAATTTGGAAATCAATAAATGTGTAACCTGTTCTATTTTAAAAATGGAATATCATGTTGCTTATATATATTTAACTGAAAATAGTGCCGTAAATCAATAAATAAATAAAGAACCAGCTGAATAATTGCTTAAAGCTACAGTTAAAATATTAAAATGGGGAATAAATACATACATGATTTACTTAAAAAAGACTGAATATGTATGACACAATTAAAAAATTCTAGATTTATTCATTTATTTGAATGTCACATATGTAAATAGTTAATTCCATCTGTTTCTATAGGATGGTGGCACATTTGGGCTTAAAACATGTAACAAAATGTGCCTTTTATGTTTTTTTCATTAGATTGTACTTTTGCCATGCAAATAAGAACTAAAAGAATCCACTTTGTCACTAAACGGATATAAATATTAGATTTTAATGCAAATTTCCTGCTGCACTCATCAGGGGGTTCTCTACAAAGTGATAATTGTGCGGTTTTCAACCTGTGCATAATGCAGCAAAATTAAAAAAGAGCAAAAACAAAGAGGAAGACGGGTAGAGATAGATCTTCTATTTCTTGTAGAGGAGGTGCCGTTTTGTTCCTCTTGTCCTCATGTGTTTCATACAGTATGTGAGCCTGGGCAGTGTGGGTGTATTCCTCTGTGGCTACAATCTTGGTAATATGATGAGTAATTCTAGTTGCAGGTTTTTTGTGCACCTGGGAACTACTAACGCCATTATTTTTTGTGTGTGCTGAGTGTGAGGAACCCTCCCTGCAGAACATGTATAGATATATCAGGAAAATAAAGTGCAGTCCCCTCTGGGAGAGAAGCAGGGTCATTGGAGGCTGTTAACAGGTGACCCAGAAGAATAACCTGTAAACAAGTTTCAGTGATCTGTAGACAGACCTGCTGAATTATGGAAGATCAATAATTCCCATCTGCTCAATATCAGGGAATCAATTAGGAACCAACAATTAAGAAAGTAATGTCAATAGTAATGTATAATTTTCCTTCTACAGTTGCCGCTCTATTTTGTGTTGGTCTAACATATAAAATATTATTAAAACACATTGATGTTTGCGGTTAGGTATAGTGCCAAAATGTGATAAAGTTCAAGGGATGATAATACTTTTGCAGGGCACTGCACATAAAAGCGTAAAATACAATTATTCCAGGTTTCTCGTAGTTTCTTACAACTGAATTGTTAAAGACATCACCAACAGCCATAGATCTGTTCATTCAGCGGTTCTGTTTGAGTGGGATTTCACATGTTTGCTAAATTAAAAAAACTGTTAAATGAGGCAATCCCTCTCTCTCCCTTCCTCCAAACTGTGTCTCTTTGTGGTACCACTAGGCAACAGTAAGCGCATCACTGGATATGCAAAAGTGCGCAGAAGCCCAGCAAAGAAATCGAAGCGAAAGAAAGGGACCTAAGCAGCCAAAAAGAGCATCTGTTGGATCTTTGTACCAGTCGAACAATGAGAAACCACTCGATGTTTCCCTAAGAAGAAAAGGAAAAACCCTGGCGATCAACCCTCCAAAGATGACGACAGCGGGACGGTGATTGTCTTCCTCTCACCAAGCTCGATATTTATTTTCTTATTATTCCCATATGCTTGGACTTTAGCTCATGTGCGCGCAGGACACAAAGGAAAGGACTGGGAAACCGAAATATCTCCAACGCAGTCGCCAGTGCGCGCAGGGAGGATCGTTTAATTGAATCGAATAATTACGCAGAGACGTTTTTTTGTTATTTGTGTTTTACAGAGCGCAGAGAGAGGGGGAATTAAGTTTCCAATGAAAACTTACTATGTGAGTGCGGCTTCTGAACAGGTCGGTAAAAGCCTCAGCTTTCAAGGGGGGGAGAGATGAGTGATTCACGACGCAGCAACTGATAAGGCTGTAAAACCTGGACTGCGACCGGCTCGTTTGGATACCTCATCCCAGAGAGTCCCTTGAATTTTATTTATATTTATTTATTTATTTATTTATTTCTGATGGCTTCTATTCAAGTCATGCATTATTAAGATTTCATGGCTATAGAGAGTAGCAACAGTAGTGTGTGGGGAAAGAGGACAGCAGAAGTCTAACAGTGGGGGTAAAGATATCTCACTTTTCCAAACAGGAGACATTGCGCACGGCTGCAGCAACTACCAGACTTTTTTTTCTTTTTCTTTTTGAAGAACACTGAATCCTTTGGTATTGCTTTCTGTCATCGTAGTATGTCTGCACTTCGAAAGAAATTTGGGGACGATTATCAGGTAGTGACCACCTCCTCCAGCGGGTCCGGATTCAACCAGCCTCCCCCGGAGAAAAAGAAGAAGAGGCAGCGCTTCGTGGACAAGAACGGACGATGCAACGTCCAGCATGGGAACCTGGGCGGTGAGACCAGCAGGTACCTCTCGGACTTGTTCACCACGCTGGTAGACTTGAAATGGCGCTGGAATCTGTTCATCTTCATCCTCACCTACACGGTGGCTTGGCTCTTCATGGCCTCCATGTGGTGGCTCATCGCCTACATCAGAGGAGACCTCAACAAAGCGCACAACGACAAGTACACTCCGTGTGTGGCCAACGTGTACAACTTTCCCTCTGCCTTCCTGTTCTTCATAGAGACCGAGGCCACCATAGGCTACGGCTACAGATACATTACAGACAAATGCCCCGAGGGGATAATTTTGTTTCTGTTCCAGTCCATCCTCGGATCGATCGTCGACGCGTTCCTGATCGGCTGCATGTTCATCAAGATGTCTCAGCCCAAGAAGAGGGCCGAGACGCTGATGTTCAGCGAGCATGCGGCGATCTCCATGCGTGATGGAAAACTCACTCTCATGTTCAGGGTGGGAAACTTGCGTAACAGCCATATGGTCTCTGCACAAATCCGCTGCAAATTGCTCAAAGTAAGTGGTGTTACTTTTAGAAGGAGCAGCATCTTTTATTTTTGCTGTCAGCGGTTCATGGTTTTTACCAAAAAACTGACACAGAAAGGCCTAAAGTTACATTCAGGAAAAGTTCTATTCTTATATCCTAAATTTGGAAGTACATATTACTAATATAACCAGTACTATTAAAACATTTTCTAATATAATTCAAAAAGGGAAACTCCTACAGATTCCTTACAGAGTGATGCATTTACAGTGTTTATTTCTGTTAATTTTCATGACTATAGCTTACATGTAAAAAAATGTGTATTTTAGAATATTACATAAAACCAATGTAAAATATACTTAGCAGTTATGGACTGTGCTTCCCAATCCTCTCAAGGCTGCATGTTCCCATGGAGTCTGTTTACCATGTTCTACCACAGTTTTTTCCCCCACTAAACTTCCTATTAGCATACTTGCATGCAACTCCCCGTGAACAGCCAAGTTCTTTGTGTCTTACCTTCGAGTGGTGGGCGTCAGTGACTGCTGGAAACCTGTCAAGTCAGAAGTCTCGCTGTGATTGTGTAGAGGCTTTTTATTTGTTAAATTGCAAAACATATTTCAAAAAGTGACACCCATATATCAGCTAGATTCATTACACATACAATGACCTATTAGAAGTGTAAGTGTATTTATTATGACTTACAGCTAATGAAAACACAAAAAATCAGTCAGTCAGTCAGTCATTTTCTCTACCGCTTCTTCCATAGTGGTTCGTGGGGAAGCTGGCGCCTATCTCCAGCAGTCTATGGGCGAGAGACACCCTGGACAGTCCCAAAAAATCAGTTTATGAGAAAATCTGAATATTATATCAGACCCCAATCCTTGTGGTTTTTGGTATAACAATGGCCAGCAGTGGGCTCTACATGGTCAAACTTTATTAGTTTATTATTTTACTTAGTACCCCTACACATAGACCATTCTAAAATGGCCAAACTCTAACACTCAGTAGTTTATTCTAACCTCCCCAACAACCCCACACCATTCCAAACCCTTTGGGAAGTGCCTTGAGACGACATGTGTTGTGAATTGGCGCTATATAAATAAAACTGAATTGATTTGAATTGAATAACAAAAGGATTTTTAATACAGAAATGTTGTGTTAGGGCTTATCACAGGGAAGACGGCTGACTTGACAGTTGTGCATCAGATAGTTACTGACGTCCTCCAAAAGAAGGGTAAGCCACAAAAGGTAATTTCTAAAGAAGTTGGCTTCATAACGGAACATTTAGTGGAAGGAAAAAGTGAGAAATAAAAATGTGTCCAAACAACAGGGATAACCACAGCTTGAGATGATTGTCTAAGCAAAGCCTAATCAAGAGTTTGAGGGAGATTCACAATGTGGGGACTGCAGCGGGAGTCAGGCGTCAAGGGTCAGTTCACAAAGACCTATCCAAGACATGGGCTACAGCTGTTACATTCTTTGTGTTAAGCTGCTCCTGAATCAAAGACAATGTAAGAAACGTTTACTGGTCAATTGTGAAAAAGCCCAGATAAGATGCTGCTCAGTGGTCCAAAGTTCTCTTTTCGCAATAAAATATATTTTGGAGCTCCTAGACTCTGGAGTGGAGAGGGATCGAATCCAGATTCCTTCATGTCCAGAGTAAAGTTTCCAAAGTTTCGTTGTCCGATGAGTTAACCCCTCCCACCTACTTCCTATTTTCTAAGGGGATTGCTCAATCCAGCTCTCCATCCAACGGGTCCGGACTTCCCTAAACCTGAAAAGTCTTACTAAGCAGGTTCACTGAAAGTTCTGTTTAAGCTGGTGTCGGGAAATTATTCGCCTAGCCTCTGACAGCCTACATCCAGAAGTCTCGCCCTTCTTCAACCGGAGGTCTGGACGACTGAGTAGCCAACGCAGTCGTTCACAGTCCGACAATCACTCCTGTTACGGCTGCTCATTCCCCAATATTACAACTGGCACTTGGTATATGGGCTAGGTTAATTTTAGTGACTCGGCACAAGCCCCAAGGGCGTTGTTTTAACAACTTGGCTAAGGCAACCTATAAAAACCTCCTATAATTTCTTAGAACCAGGCAACAAGACTTTTTACCACCAATGAAAAACCAAAAATAAGGTGACTCAAATAATTGAATGTCCACGATTTAACTAGAATTTTATATGCTTTCTTTAATTAGTAACGCTTTTGCAGGGGTCAGTAACAGCTTAAATTCAGCAACACAATAAATTCAATAATAGAAATAATTCAATCAACTCAACCTGTCTTTCCCTGATGCTGAAACTAGTGAGTTTGGAGAGGCTTTGAAGACGGAGGCTCGTCCATGCACCCGATGGGGCTGTTCCTTTGGGTAACAACGAGTGGTTTCTTGAGGGGGATACGACTTGATCTTCAGTTTTCCTCCTTTAAGTGGCAGGCACTGATGCTCCAGGCTTTGATGGTTAAACAGAAACTTTGCTGTCATATGGCTTTAATTCTTACATCGGTGCTGCTCAAACTTTTAGTTACAGCGTTCACTTCATTTACAGCTTAAAACCATTACTTCATTCTTTTTATTCATGCTTCACAAAGGATTAATGTTATATCTTTTTCATATATAGCTGATTGAGAATGTCAACCCTTAATGTTTTTTACTTGAACTCTCAGTTCTTAACCACATTTCAATCATACTCTTTTAACTTGATAATCAACGATTACTAATTTCATTTAATACATGTGAAAGAATGTAAAATCATCATACATCATTTCTTTGGATACACTTGTTTATATTTTTGCAAAAGATAAGACAGATAATATATGGCAGGAAATATGTGGCTCCACACAGGCCTCCAGTCTTTCAGTTCTACAACATGAGAATATGCTTGTTTCACTCTACTGCTTCAACTGTGTATTTTAATAATTATTGCATGGATTACACAAAAGGATATTTATTGTAGTTTTTATGGATTTAACTGTGAGCAGTTAATGAATGTTGCATGGATTACATGGAAAGATCTCACCTTATTTTGACAAAAGTCAGTAATAATTAGAGGAGTCATGTCATCTGCTGGTGTTGGTCCACTGGGTTTTATCCAAAACCAAAAGTCAGCACAGCTGTAGACCAGAAATCTTTGGAGCAGTTTATGCTTCCTTCTGCTGACAAACTTTAAGGAGATGCTGATTTTAATTTCCAGCAGGACATGGTACCGGGGTACACGGCTAATAGTACCAGTACATGCTGTACTGACCATGCTATGCTGTGCTTGAACCCACTTAAACCCCACAAAGAATCTGTGGGATGTTGTCAATAAGATGACAGACACCAGATCCAACAATGCGGTTGGGCTAAAAGTTGTTTTTAAAGCACCTCTTAACCCCTCTGCTAACCCTTGATGTCACAGTCAATTTTATGTATTTAACCCATTTAAACACTTCCCATAAAAATGCAGTGAAGTTAAAAAGTAAAGTAACATTCATAAAATAATTACAATAAAATGAGACATAAGAACAGCTAGGGCAAATAGACGCCACAACACAAAATACCTGATGAGACTCAAACTGAACTTGAATTAAATGGTACCACAACATTCAAACGTTTAAGGGCAAATTAATAAGAAATTGGGTTAAGCAAAAAGTTATGTTAGCTGTATTTCTGTTGCTGTTTTGCATGTCAATTCAATGGGGACTGGATGCACACTGTGGGTTCAGGGTAGCTATAAGCAGTGCAAGGAAATATTGCCATACCATGTAACCAATGACAATGAAGTTTTATATCTGACTCGCAACTTCTGAGCTGCTAAACTAAAGGGCTATTTCTGTGTTTTTCCTTATAGAGTTTGGACGGTTTCAAATCTAAACTACAGAGATTCTTCAAAACACAGTTTGAGATTTTTCAAACTCTATTTTTGGAAAACAAAAAAGGCTGATGCTTTTTTGACAGCCGCCTTAGACTGAGGCATGTGAAAACCGCGATGTAGACTGGCTGAACCTGGAGTGATCTATTCAACACTGATTATAAAATAAAGGGAATGCCCAATCATAGATTAAACCATTACTAGTTACAATACTGTTTTAGTGTTGGTGTCTTTTAGTAAATGAGCCTCAAGTGTGGATTATTCTGTGCAAATATTTATTGACTTCTCTGTAAACAACAGTCCAACGCAAACATCACAGGGGCTTGAAGATTAATAAATTAGTGTTTGCATAAAACTGGCATGACGTTTTTCAGGTTGTAGTTGTTTTAAGATGGTAAAGGTCTGCTTTAGACAGACTGATCAAACCAAAATAACTAGGCAACCTTATGCCTTTTCAAGCACATTTTCATACAGTGTTGGTTGCAAAGCGGATAAAAAACATGCCCAAGGTGGATACAATATGATGGATAGTCGTTACAAAAAGTCATCCAGCAGGTTTCATTTCATATCTGAAAAGTCGGGTAGGAAGTCGCCTCATTTTCAAGACTTGTTTCATGAAGGTAGATCACCGGTGTGGCACTATTTCCTGTGTAAATAATCCTCAACTTCTCTATAAATAAGTGTCAAATGCAAATGTGGCTTTCATTTTAAGGTTTTTAAAAAGGCTTGCACATGAACTGGTAGGATATTTTTGAGATTGGAGTTTTATTTAAGATGTAAGATGTCCACTTCGACCTTGGCCCCTCTCAGACTTATTGTTAGCTTTAGCCTACAGAACCAATTTATCTGGGTTTATACTAAATGAAGACACCATGAGAGTTATGAACTGCAGTTAAGATATTTTCCTATTTTTGTCTTTTCGTTGCAATTTAAATATGTAAACCTGGCTCAAATTTTGAGATAATTCTGTCCAAGCCCTTCCGTTCTTCATGTTAAACATCCGTGTCTACTTTCTCCATGCCCCATCAGTCTCGTCAGACTCCTGAAGGCGAGTTTCTTCCGCTGGATCAGCTGGAGCTGGACGTGGGTTTCAGCACCGGGGCTGACCAGCTCTTCCTCGTCTCGCCTCTCACGATCTGCCACGTGATTGACACCAAAAGCCCCTTCTACGAGCTCTCGCAAAGGTCCATGCAAACGGAGCAGTTTGAAATTGTGGTGATACTAGAAGGCATCGTGGAGACCACAGGTAGGCAACCACATGTTCTATGCTCAGCACTGCTGAACAACAAAAGAGAGCTTGTTTTACTATATGTTGTGGCTCCAGGCTGTGTGTAGGTACAGAAAAGTGTTTTTTTTATGATGCTGATGTGAAGTGTTTTTGCAGCAAATCTGATTGGTAATATTGAGCCATTTCATGGGTTCTAACTGCTCCCGTTCAGCTGGGCTAACTATTGAGCTGCTGATTGCATTTGATTGATTTTCATTTTTGAGGCAAACACAGAACAAGTATCAGCTCATAATGAGAGTGGTTGCCATTTATTAACCATGGATGATAAATTAGTATTTCAGATTTTGAGAGAAATAAATTTGTTTTTGAACCCTACAGTGAAAGATGAACTACTTTTGTGTGCCTTTCCAGTGTTTGACTGTGTAAAATTTATTTTTCTCATCAGAGAAGAAGAAAAAAAATCTATTCCTCGTCTTTGTGCCTGAACACCACTAGCTGCTGTTCTCAGAGTGCACAATCATTTGCTTTCCAGGGTCCCTTTGGAGTTACAGAATTTCATTTCCCCGAGACTCGCAATGCCGCGAGTACAACTCTTGAATACGGTCATTTTAAAAATCGTTTATTTGACACAGTTGATAATAAACACAGAGCTCCTTTAATGTTACAACAATTGTGACGGACCGGTTCAGGGGAAATGCAGCATATGGAGATGCGAGAGGAAGGTAATTAGCAAAGCAGTCTGTTCCTAGACATCTATGATGGGGATGTATTGCAGTTTTATTAAAGTTTTATTGTGGCTGAGTATTACCTGACACACAGCATGGCCCTGCAGCTCAGGCCATGCAGTATTTATGCTCTATCATTCTGCTGGGACCAGACACGTTAGAGAAAGTAGGTGTAAGTTATTAAATGATGTTAATGTTCTGCACAGTATAGTGCAGTCAGAGTGTGGGATGTTTGATCCATCAAAATGTGCTCAGCTCGGTGTTGTTTCAGATAAAATTAAGAAATTATAGGAAAAAATATAGTTAAAAAAATACTCAGACATTTTCTTTTCCTGTGAGCAATATTACTGTTACATACAGGGGTTGGACAATGAAACTGAAACACCTGTCATTTTAGTGTGGGAGGTTTCATGGCTAAATTGGACCAGCCTGGTAGCCAGTCTTCATTGATTGCACATTGCACCAGTAAGAGCAGAGTGTGAAGGTTCAATTAGCAGGGTAAGAGCACAGTTTTGCTCAAAATATTGAAATGCACACAACATTATGGGTGACATACCAGAGTTCAAAAGAAGACAAATTGTTGGTGCACGGCTTGCTGGCGCATCTGTGACCAAGACAGCAAGTCTTTGTGATGTATCAAGAGCCACGGTATCCAGGGTAATGTCAGCATACCACCAAGAGGGACGAACCACATCCAACAGGATTAACTGTGGACGCAAGAGGAAGCTGTCTGAAAGGGATGTTCGGGTGCTAACCCGGATTGTATCCAAAAAACATAAAACCACGGCTGCCCAAATCACGGCAGAATTAAATGTGCAACTCAACTCTCCTGTTTCCACCAGAACTGTCCGTCGGGAGCTCCACAGGGTCAATATACACGGCCGGGTTGCTATAGCCAAACCTTTGGTCACTCATGCCAATGCTAAACGTCAGTTTCAATGGTGCAAGGAGCACAAATCTTGGACTGTGGACAATGTGAAACATGTATTGTTCTCTGATGAGTCCACCTTTACTGTTTTCCCCACATCCGGGAGAGTTACGGTGTGGAGAAGCCCCAAAGAAGCGTACCACCCAGACTGTTGCATGCCCAGAGTGAAGCATGGGGGTGGTTCAGTGATGGTTTGGACTGCCATATCATGGCATTCCCTTGGCCCAATATTTGTGCTAGATGGGCGCGTCACTGCCAAGGACTACCGAACCATTCTTGAGGACCATGTGCATCCAATGGTTCAAACATTGTATCCTGAAGGCGGTGCCGTGTATCAGGATGACAATGCACCAATACACACAGCAAGACTGGTGAAAGATTGGTTTGATGAACATGAAAGTGAAGTTGAACATCTCCCATGGCCTGCACAGTCACCAGATCTAAATATTATTGAGCCACTTTGGGGTGTTTTGGAGGAGCGAGTTAGGAAACGTTTTCCTCCACCAGTATCACATAGTGACCTATAAATTATTGTGGTCTAAAACCAGGTGTTTCAGTTTCATTGTCCAACCCCTGTACATTATATCAGAGGTTCATTTGTGGGTTGTTCTACAGAAAAGATGGAATCTCAGTGACGCAAACCTGCTAAAATATATATTTATAAAAAATAACACAAACGTCTTTAATAACATTAGCTTGCAAAATTGACGAATCCAAAAAAGTGCCACTTTATTCTTTGTTTATTATTGTAAACTAATAAATCATTTTTAGTTTTAATAAACACAACAATAAAAACAAAAAAATGTAAAACATAATTAATAATAATTTCTTATATTTCTGTCATCTCGATAGAAAATTAACCCATTTTGGGTAATTAGGTGTTTTCTCTTTAGTAAACATTTGCTTTAGAATATCAGGAAATTGATAATTGTGGAATTTATAGGATAATTAATTCACATTAAATGGTTAATGGGCCTGCAAAAATAAGAGACAGGGGTTTCAATCTTTTTTGAATTGCCCTTGCTGAAAATCTTGAGGAATGCCAATAAAGTGCAATTAGCGCATATTTTTAGGGCTTTGTTGTCACAGAGGCATGTTTACTCCTGTCATTTCTCCCAGAAACGTCTGCAATCCAGAGCAGCTGCGGTCATGTGAAAGTTGTCAGAAATACTGATGTAGAAACAATCCATGGTTAAAAATTGATGTACAGTGAAAGTCTGAATCCTTTGTCGCTCTCATTTCTGGCCAATGTAACTCTGTTTCCATGGCAACCTCTCCTTGAGTATTCAGGATTGCAGCTCTGCACTAAAGTTAGATATTTTTTTTTTGTTCCTATGGTATACAAATCATTGCACGGTTTCAGTAATGAATAAGGCGAACGTGCCTTAATATGAACGCTGCCTCAACAACGTCGGCTGTTATTTGGGAGGATCTTCTCTGAATTATGAAAAGCACTCAGAGGCAGTGCTGTGGCATTAAAAGCTCACCAAAACAGGTGATACAGCACAGAAAGAATGAGATAGAGCATTTATGAGCCCTGCTTAATGTCTACAAGAGAAAAAAGCTGAACAGCTAACAGTGTCACTTGTTAGGGAAAAAAACAAGTTAAAATACTCTCCTCTGTAGTCAGGCCACCATCACTTTCAATTGGATTGGAAAAGAGAGAATATTTTACTCATTGTGACATGGCAACCTTTTTCTCCTGGAGATTACAAAACATAATTATGACTCAGGTTCTCCTTTCAAACAGGAAAACAGGAGAATGAAAGAGCTCTGAACTGTCACACCCTGTACATTGTATAAAAAGGCAGAAGAGAACATCATCTCAATTCACCTTCTTGATGATTGTGCTACATTTTCCAAATGAGACCTGATCCATCGTATCTTCCTCTAAAGTAACAGCACTTGTGGCTTTTTGATATAGACCCAAAGGATGATATAACAGGAACACGTAAAACAGGCCCTGAGTCACTGTTAACCCATCAAGCTCTAAGGTGAGTTATTATATTGATATGTAGAATGAAACCTCTATGGATTACCACAATAAGATCCTGACAGTTAGTATTACCAATTTAAATGACCATGAAAACTGTATTTGGTTACTGCGCCATTAAAAGGTTTTTCATATCAATTAAATGCAACATCTTAGTGAGTGTAAAGCAGAGATATTTCAATGGCTTAAAATAGTAACAAGTGGAAAATGTAGCTATATTGTGGGCACTATACCGGTCCATGAAAAAAAGGACACAAGTAGTCATCTGTCTCTTCTCTAGCAGTGAATTCATAGTTAATGGATAGTTAGCTTTTAGTCAGCTGTTGTCTTCTGAAAATGTCTTTTTCTTACCAGCTTGTTGGATTTCTTGGGTTATTATCATAATAGTAGGGTCAGATTATATTCGAAAAAAAAAACTGTTTGAAGTGAGTTTTCTTTCTTAACATTTTTATATGCTGGTTGATCTCTAGATATCTAGAAAGAATCTTAATCCGGGGTGCACAATGAAGAATTCAGTGCATACAGAAATTATGCAGCTAGATATCAGTTAATATAAAGCAGTTTTTTTGGCTTTTTACAAATATTGTCAACAGTTAAAATGGCATCTTTTTCACAAAATCTCTCTAGTCTCTTCTTTTACAGTTACTATCCTTGCTTAATGAAAATGCACATGCAAATTTTGCGTATCTACAAACTGTCATATGGATGGTATAGATGATTAATTCTACTGCTCAGTGCAAAATTAATTATAGCCCCTAAATTAAAATTAAAATTATATTAATTCAACCAATGAGTGTGTGCATGGTTGCTTGTGTGTTGCCCTGCGATGGACTGGCGACCTGTCCAGGGTGTACCCCGCCTCTCGCCCATAGGCTGCTGGAGATAGGCACCAGCTTCCCCGCGACCCACTATCGAATAAGCGGTAGAAAATGACTGTCTGACTGACTGACTGACTGATTAATTTAACCATTCTTTAAAAAAATTGAATGTTGAAAATTGCTCATATTCGTTTCATTAGTCAGTTAATTTCTTTTGGGGGATTACAGCAATGAAACCCTTCTTGTAATTGCTGACTTAACATTTGGCTTGTTTCCACTGGTATTTTGATGATTTTGGGATGAGCTCCTAGTGTTTTAGGTTGGAAGGCCATCTTGCCATCACCCTAATATTTAGCTCCCTGCACAGATTCTCAATCAGGTTTAAGTTGGGACTCTGGTTGTGTCATTCCAAAGTGTTAATATTACTTAGAGTCTGAAGAAACATGATTGTAAAATTAAACTTACTTTAAACCTAAATCTGCTTAGGGTATGAATAGTTTTGGGCTTAACCATAGCTCATGGTGGATTACAGGGTCTCAGCTATCTTCAGTCAGCTTTTCTTTTGCTAGTTCTTCCGTAGTGAGACCCATCGCCTCTGACGCAGTGTTGTTTTTTTTTAATCATGAGAGACTACTTAACGTTAACCTTTGTTGGGCTTGTAGCTGCTGCTGGTGTTCTTTTTGACATCTCCACTGATAGGACCACAAGGTCTCAACAATAACCAGCCAGCTCTGTTTCTGCTCGTTCTTCCAGAGTATGAACCACCGACTTAGCTGCTGTCGTTTTTTTGCATTAGTGACTTTTGTTCGGGCTCCAGCTTGTGCTGTTTCCTTGTTGAGTAATGTTTGTTCAGACTCCTGATTTTCATTGCAAGTTTATGAAATGTTGTCATAGCTTTGGCACATTCTTGTTTTGATAGATTTAACTTATGTAATTTCTATTACCACAAACGCATTTAATGCCCGAATATAAGCTTGTATTGGTAATTAATGAGTTTTGATCAACATGAAGGACTTTCTGTGCCCGAAACACACAGCAGGCATGCTGTGCGCTTAATGTTCAAGTACCATTTTTGTGCGCAAACCTAACTACATCAACATCTTTTATCAGCTTTAAACCTGTTTGCTCATGGCCATGTTTTTAAAGCAATACTATTGGTATTATTAGACCCTGGTATGGAGTATTGCCATGTCATTGCCAAGCCTTATCAACAGGATTAATAATGTAAATAACAGCAGTGGCAGCAAAACACCACATAACTCTCCTACCGAACGTTTAAGAGCTTCGGGGTTTGTTATTAATCATGGGCATGTCAGATTTTATATGTGCAGTTCATCACATTGCTTTGGTGATGTGAATCTCAGAATAATAATACAGGGCTTAAGTGCTGGAGTAAAGAGGTTTTTTCATGAAAAGACATGCACTGACCAGGATTTTACTGAAAGATTTTCCGATTTATTTAGTACATCAAGTATATCAAAGAACATGCAGTTTGCTGATGCATTTACTGGTGGAAAGAGGTGGGACTTTTGGCTTTTTGGGATTTGTTGATTACCGGTTAGAGTCGTTTAAAGGAAAATTGGACAATATTGATGACTGGTCGAGTGAAGTGCATCGCTACTGTAGGGCCAGGTTGATATTGTCTCCTTTTTTTTTTACATAATAAATTACTGCATTTTGCCCTGCGATGGACTGGCGACCTGTCCAGGGTGTACCCCGCCTCTCACCCATAGACTGCTGGAGATAGGCACCAGCTCCTCCGTGACCCACTATGGAATAAGCGGTAGAAAATGACTGACTGACTGACTGATTACTGCTATTTGTAATTACTCAGGTTATTTCTGTTTGGTATTAAAATTTGTTTGATGATCTAAAACGATTTAAGTGTGACCAATACGGATAAATCGTAAGAAATCTGTAAGGGGGCTAATACTTTTTCACAATTCTGTTTAAACAGAATAAAATTTAAGTTAATCCTTTTTTGAGGAGAACATAAACACTTCAGTTCTCAGCAGATCCTCAAATGAATAAAGTCGAGAAGGAACAAAAAGCCATGACATATTAAAGATTGTCATTATTAATTTAACATAAAATGTGCCAGAATACAGGAATACTGTGTGTTACGGTACACCCCAAACTTAATTACCTTGAAGGAGCACTTTTAGTAGCTGTCACCTGAAGTAATCCTCCGCTGTATTATCTCATCAATCTCTCATATCCTCGTGGAGAGTTACGGCCCAATCTTCACAACATTTCAGTTTATTGAGGTTTGATTTGTTTATGCACAGCTCGTCTAAGACCCAGCCACAGAATTTCAATTGGGCCTCAGACTTAAACACTCAAATCTTTAGTTTTTTACTGTCCTGGATCTGAAGATGTTTTGGGAATAACAAAAACTGCTACTAGACCTATGGCCTGAAATAAGTTTTAATCCATGACTCTACTCAAATGTGATTGAAGTGAGTGCAGCCCAGTTTAAATTTGGTTGCACATACGGTTACCAGTTAATATCAGAGATAAATGCATTCCTTAGGTTGTAAAAAACAATTTATATTTTATTAGATTTAGCTCAGGACAATAATCTTAGGAAGACCCATACCCTTCAGGGTATTTCCATCTTTACAGTAATAAGCTCAAGGTTGATGAACAAAGTGATAAATCTTTAAATTTCTTTGTTTTCTTCATTGGTCCACTTCTTAGAGTTATTCTAGATGTTATATTTACATCATGGAACACATTTGTCATGCAGCAAGTAGTTTTATCCAGCAATTTTCTATGCCTGTTTTATCTTGTTCAAGGTTATTAGGAGGCTGAAATCTGTTTCAGAAGTCAGCCGGTAAGAGGCAAGGTAAACCTTAGGAGAGTTGGGAATCTTTAGGCATTTCAAAATTACATTCAATTATGATTCAGCTTGCAAATGTCTGCACATTATGATGTAACAAACAGCTGTCCTTATGCTTAAGTAAATAATGAGCCCAAGATCTCTCATTTCATCCTTCATGGTGATCTGCCATTCTTGTAACACTCTTTTCCAGCTCATCCATCTTTAGACCCGTGTGACCCTGATTTGCTGCTCAACATACCAGCCTCCATGCACCGGAAAATGCGGGGTTACGATGACATATGATTCAGTGGGAATTGCTGTTCATACATCATATTAGAGCTGTCCTACTAGCTTTTAATAGACCCTCAGTTAAATCAACTTTACATGCATGTCTATGGACTGTGGGAGAAAACCTGACCACCAAAAGATAACCCACTCACATACTGGGAAAACTCATTAAAGATACATGTTTTTAATAATTAACAGGAATTTCACTTTTAATAATGTATTTCTTTTATTCATTAAAATGTGGCACATATTTCAATAGCCCTGAGAGTCCTTTTGCCTTATTTGATTTCTGTTTCAGCTTTCAGTGATTTAGGGAGAAAGAGCAAATATTGCAAAAAAAAGAGGAAAGATAAAAAAAAAATGTGTTCAGTAATTTATTTCACCACACGAAAATGTATTTTATGGATTAAGTACACACAGAGGATTTTATTTCAAGCCTTTATTTCGGATTATTGAGATGATTATGGCTAATAGCTAATAAAAACCTAATTATTTTTAAATTATCTGACAATAATAATTAAAAAATAATACCTAACATATTACTTTACTGCAATTCATTGGAAGATATTGTATTTATTAGTCCGAGGAATTTATGTTGCTGGATATTTTATGCTCAAAACATGTGAACCTACTTTTTTAATAGTATTATTTAATTTCAAATAATTTCACCTGTAAATAAAAGATTAAATTATTGATTGTCTTATCTCAGTCAGCCTAAAGGTTAATTAGGTAATTGTTGTAAATATCCTTTATAGTTTATCTCTTCAACAATAAATGCATGCTAAGAACTAAAATACTCAGATTTTATATCAATAAATTAGCAAATTATTGTTGAAAATAACAATACAATCTTTACAGGTTAAAAAGAAAACAGTTTTTTTCTTTAATTTTTTTTATTAGTTAAGATCATTAACTATTTCCATGAATAATTTCATAATCAAGCCAAACCAGCCCTACTCCAATCTCGTGCCTCAGTATCTCAGTATCCTCAAACCCTCCTTCCCTTTCACCTTCAGATATCCTTGTTTTTTCAACAACACCTAGCGGGATTCAGACTTGTCCTGCTTACTTGGAAAGCCGCCTTGAACTCCTGCCAAATATCATTATCTCACCTTTACCATTAGGCATAATCTGTATTGGCAAAGCCCATATTTAACAACCTGTGCAATTGTTGTGCGGTATGTTGTCTACTGTGACATCTGGCTGAAAGTGTTATTGTTGAAGGTACTCACTGATTATGTGGATGTAAATGAATTATAGAAGTCATTTAACAAGTTATAAACATTTATAATAAAGAGTATGCATAATAAAGATCTTTCTTTTTTTAAGAAATTACTGATGAAGGACCTAATTTGCTCTTATAAACTGGTAAATTCTGAAGTAAAAAGCGGATTTTTCTTCCCTGTTTGATATATGCAAAAGTAGTCTTTAGGTATGCAGGTTTTTTATTCAGATTTGCCGCATGTGGATGTTAATGACTAACATCTTGAAGCCTGGATTTACTTAAAAAAACACATTTCTGCTTGTTCAAGGGAACTGCTTTTGGTTAAGAAAAAATACATTTTGTAGAAACAGGACTTTGGCCCTTGTACATTCACAAACCTTTTGCACTTTGAACGATTATTGTCTGCTTTCAGGTGAGGAAAATAATTTTATTTTCAAATATTCAAAAAATGGGGCTGCACGGTGGTGCAGACTGTTGCCTTGCATCAAGAAGGTCCTGAGTTTGACTCCCGACCGGAGGTCTTCTGCATGGAGTCCCACAATTTATTTGCCTGTTTCTCTATGCTTTTGTCAAAATTATTTGATTGGAAATCTACCAAATAGACTAACTATTCCTGTTTTTTGAGTTCAAGGTCTTAGCATCTTTGTACCAAATAAGAGATCGGATCAGTTGAGCAACTGAGAAAATGGTCGTCCTTGAAAACATTTTAACCGAATGCAGAGAATTACTCCAAAGAAACAAATGTGATTAATGATGCCTCTGTTGCATTATGTTTCCACTGCCTGTTTTCTCATTGAATTCTTCACATACTGCTGTTTTTGTCAGCAGAATCTGGTTTCATAAATTGATGCAGAGGAAATAGTTTTGGCTTTAGTTTTCAGTGCTCTGAGTGATGGATTTTATTGTTAAATAACGTTTTTCCCTGACTTAACTGTGAGGTTTTGTTTCACAAATTGATGAAGTTCCTCCTATTGGTTCACATATCCTTATCAACGGCATAACTGGCATTTGAATCTTGGACTTTTAATCATTTGTTTGGGCAATTCTTTTTTAGGGTGGCATGATAATATAGCGTACAACTCTAATATTTTTTGGTCAAATCAAACATTTGAATCTAATGTATGTTTTCTCTAATCCACAAAAGGTCCAAAATATGCATACAGGCTCAAATACATACATACAACCCTACTAATATTTGGTTAAATATCTCTTAGCAAGTTGCAGAGAGATCACACACTTTAGTTATCAACAATTTCTGGCTGAATATTTGACCACTCTTCTTTTCAGAGATGTTACTGTTCATTTACATTGCTTTGTTTCCTAACAGAGATTTGGCTTTTAAACATAGTACATGAGTTTTCATAGGTGTTGAGATTGGGGCAATTCCAGAAGCTTAATGTCAGCCTGCTTTATCCAAACCAAGCTAGGATGTGTGTTTGGGATCATTGTCCAACTGGAAGAGTTGCATCCAGATTTCAGCCATCTGACCTAGAGCCACCCTCAGAAGAAGGAAAGTTGGTTAGCATGTTCAACAACAACATAGGAACCACACAATCACAAGCCTCCACAGTCCACAGTGTAGCAGGCTTAATATAAGTATCGACTGACAGGCTATTGTTTGAAAAAAAGCCCCAAAATTAAAAGCTTAAAATTTCAAATTTGCCGCCACCCACATGGGCAAGTTAAATACTTTATGGTGAAACATTTTATGGTCCAACAAAAAAGGATTGAGGTTTTTCACTACAATAACCAGAGGTATATTTGGAAGAGTCACAGTGAGGTTTGAAACCTAAGAACACTGAACTCATTGTCAGGTATGTTGGTTGCAGCATTATCCTGTGGGTCTGTTTTGCTGCCAGTGGTAGAATTCATTAACAGCTAATGGGTGAAACTTGGACAGAATTAGGGGCTCCAGCAGGAGAACAAAATCAAACATAGACCAAAATGGATGTTGGGATGGATAAAGCTGGCTAACATTAAGATTCTGGGATGGCCTTAAAAGGTCCCAACCTCAACTGTAATGAAACGTTCTGGACTATCCTAAAAAGCCTGAACTTTACCAGGAAACCAATCAATTTGAATGAGGTCCAGCAAGAGATGAAATATCAAGTCACAATTATGTCAGAACGCTGCTGATTGTTATAAAAAGTGTGTGAGACATCTGCAACTTGCCACATTTAACTAACCATTTCAAGATTGTATATATAAAATTGAGCCTGCATTTACAATTTAACTGTGCAGGGATTAGATGAAACCCATAGCAAATTAAAAATAATTATATATTTTAAAAATCATGGTTTCATCAAGTTTTATGTTTTTGACAGAAGTTCAAATAAACAAGTAAAAACACCAAATTAATATGACATCCATGTTTAGGATTAAAATATGTGAATATCTGACCAAAATGTTCTGAAGCCTAGCTGAATAAAAGCCAAGTGAAAAAGTAATAAAAAAAGAAGTGAAACTAACTTTCCTAAACTGTTTTTGAACTCAGGCTCCATTGTGCAGTGAAGTAAAAACTCCAGAATGACATTTCAGGAGTTTGCTGTCAGCATCTCATGTTGCTGCTGCCACTGCTTCAGGGCTCAAAGGACACCTATATCAGACATGTCCAAGGCAGGATTTCTCTGTCTCTGTGGGCCCTGAGTGAGTGTCAGTGTGTACAGGAGCAGGTGCTTAAACACGGCCAGGCTGGCAGCCAGCGACACACCCGCGTTTGTCCAAATATGAAGTATCTGCTGCTGTGTAGCTGTGCAAACCAGTGATCATTGATAGGTTAATAACAAAAAGTGTCTTGCAAATACAATCCTATTTCACAGGTTTTTCAAATCGTTTCACATTACAACTAAACCTCTGTGTTTTCTACAGAATTATTGTGACAGACCAAGCAGCAAATAACTGTGAAGAAGGAAAATGATAAAACATTTTGTAAATGAGTTTGAAAGTGTAGTATATGCATTTAGCCCCCTTTACTCTAATACCCCCAAATAAAATTTAGTGCAACCAATTGCCTTTGAAATCATCCAATTAGTAAATAAACTCTACCTGTCTGTAATGTAACCTCAGTTTAAATGCAATTGTTATGTGAGGGTGTTATTGATTTTCTTATCAAAGTGGGAGAGAAATTATCTCATTAAACAAGAGAAAGACCGGACTTTATCTTATAAAAGTTTTATTCAAAGGCTTGTCAGCATTTGAAGACTGTCACTGAACAAGTCAGAAGAGCAGAGCAACGAACAGAAGTCACACACAAGTATTGTGTGTGACTTGTTTTCAAAAATGAGAGTGTTATCTCAAAAATGAGAGTGTCAAAAATGAGAGTGTTATCTCAACTTCAAAGAGTTTGTGTTTTATGGCCCTAGACCCTCCCCGGGTCAGAGGTAACAAAGTTATTTATGAGAGCACCCATCTGCTCTTCCTCGGGACATAACCCTTCAGGGAGTGTTTAACCATTAAACTTCTGATAATGGATTTAGAGCCTTCTCTTCTAAAACACAGATGTCAGAGGAGAAAGGTAAATGAAAGGTCACAGCACTAAAAGAATTTCCATTACAAAGGCCTAAGAGGTTTGTTATAGAACATTAGTAAGCAAACAGCATCAGGAAGACCTAGAAACACAACAGACAGGTCAGAGATAAAGTTATTGAGAACTTTAAATCATAGTTAGGCTACAAAATAGTATCCCAAGATTTAACCCTTTAAGTACAAAGGCTAAAATGCCGATTTTGACATATTTATTTATGGCTGTAAAATGGCCAGGGAATGCCCTAAGAACTTTGGCCCCTCTTGCCAGGGGTACTTGAACTTGACTTTCCAAAACCTGGTTAATAACTATTGCATATTATAAGGAATTGTCAGCTCTTTAAAGAAGAAAAATCCAAAATAGAATTTGTTTTTTAAGGCTTTTATGAGAATAAATTTTCTGATTGTTAATGAAGTTTTGATTTGACATTTGAAATGTGAGCCTACCCATGTTCTGAACAATCAGAAGTAATTTTTTGAGTCTAGGACTGTGGGTGTGGAAAAAACAGTACAAAACATAAAAATATACATAGGCGAAAATTAGGCCAAACAACATTACAAAGGTATATAAAATGTGTTATGAACATTCTCAAGTCATATATTAACATTGCACATGAACTCTTGATTTGAAACTTGAAACATTAACCTTTACATGTGTGAAAAAACAGTGCAAAAGATAACTATAAACAACCTGAGAAACAAGTGCTTTTTACATTCATAAGCAAAAAAAAAATAATATAAAAATGCTTTATTTATAACAACAGAACTATCGCTACTATCTACACAGCTGGTAGTTCAATATGGAACTGCTTGAAGCAGTTCCCTGTCTGGTGCAGACACAGTTTGGGGCATTACAAAATTTGCACATCCAGCTGGGGCACCTTTTTCAAGTTTGCAATATCGGCGTCACTTGGTCCGAACGCTGGGAAGCTGGATTTCCACTGCTTGTGGGGTCAGGGTAGTGGTGGGTGACTGGTGGGATAGGACGAGAGCATTTCAGCGGTGTTCCAAGTAGGTGTGCTGTCAGCTCTTCTTGGAATTGCTGCCGGGTCATGTATGGCTGCTGCTGGTTAGCACACACCTCCTTGTGGATTATGTAGCTGTTGGTAACACAAATGTCCACAAGATGCTGGAAAACCGTGATGGGCCACCTCTTTGTTTTCCGGTGAACTGATCTGGTGCCAAGCAATTGATCAGAGGTGTCAACTCCTCCCATATACTTGTATTGTGTCACCGCTGTGGGTCTGGGGATGGAGACTCTCTGCTGTTGCTCACCAATCTTCTGCCAGCGCTCCACCATGTCCCCGCTATACACTGGGTGGACACTGGAGCAGAGGGAAATCTCACGAGTGTAGTATATGCATTCAGCCCCCTTTACGCTCATACCCCCAAATAAAATTTAGTGCAACCAATTGCCTTTGAAATCACCAAATTAGTAAATAAACTCTACCTGTATGTAATGTAACCTCAGTTTAAATGCAATTGTTCTGTGAAGGCCTAAGAGGTATGTTATAGAACATTAGTTAGCAAACAGCATCATGAAGACCTAGAAACACAATAGACAGGTCAGAGATAAAGTTATTGAGAACTTTAAATCATAGTTAGGCTACAAAATAGTATCCCAAGATTTGACCTGTTAAGCCCGGCCGGCGGGCCGAAAACAATGACGTTCATCTCTCACCGTCTCTAAAAGTAGGTCAAACGGCAAATTTTTTATTTTTTTCGAAACCCTTTGCAAGATGAGTCTTTAATGTTTCTAAAATGAGTCGCAAACTTAGTTTTTGACAAATACGTTCGGTTTTGCAGCAATTTAAAAACACAAGATGCCATTTAAAGATCCACCGGAAGTTGCTGACTAAACCGGAAAAACGCTACAGTAAACACACATGTTGTTGCCACACCCCCCACGGCTGGTATCATTCAAAAACTGTAGACTCTCCCCTTTCCAACGGGGTATCATGTGACTTGTGAGACATTTTCCTGTGACACAATTTCCGTGCGTAACGCAGGTAGTAAAATCCGGATTCACAGTTGCTTTATGCACAGTGTGTTTTACGCACCGCTTGGCGAGTTGTTTTTGACATATCTTTCGGTGGTGATTTTTTTCCCTTGAACGGCAATATTTTTAATGGCACATAAGAGGAAAATGACTGTTTTTGAAGCCTTAGAACAACTTTGGAACAACAGTGATGTTGAAATAAAAGAATCATCGGACAGCAGCGAGATTTCTGAAGCGGAGGAAGAAGAGGAATCTTTTCTCTTGGACCCAGTTCACGAGTAAGCTATACTGTTACTTTATAATAAATAATCATTTATTACAAAATAATAAATTCTGAGAAAATGTATTATCCTGTAATCGCAAAACTTTTCAAAAAACTACATCCCCATCCTCGCGTGCAGAACAAATGGAAAACATTTACCTGTATGTGGAATTGGTTCAAGGAATGTTATGAAGCTGTTACATCAATTATACTTTACCAATACCACTTTACTGTTACAGCATTACAGACTTGTTTTTTTTTTTTTTTACATTGTTTAGTTATTTTTGCAGTACAATAATAAATAATTTATTATCTTGTAAAAGAAATTTCTTGTCAGAAAAAGAACAACCCTATTTCTGTATTTTTACAGCCAGGGGCAAGCAGGACCGTCTGAAACTCAAAGGACCCAGCCTCCCACCACTTTGCTTCAAAAAAAAAAAAAAAAAAAAAAAAAAAAAAACAAAAAAAAAAAAAAAAGGGGAAAAAAAAAAAAAAAAAAAGGAAAGAAAAAAAGAAAAAAAAAAAAAAAAAAAAAAAAAAAAAAAAAAAAGGGGAAAAAAAAAAAAAAAAAAAAAAAAAAAAAAAAGGAGCGCCTTTATCTTCTTCTTTGAGAGCTGCACACCATTGTACTTACAAAATAAGCCTGATGTGTCATTACAGTGTTAGGGTTAGGGCTTTCAACATTTGTTTGCACAGTTTTTTATACATAACTGCTTTTTGCACATTTGTCGACATTGTTTTCCATTGAAAATTCTTGTTTTCACTAAAATTCCATTATTTGGAGATAAAACATATACAATTCAATTTGTTTTTTATTCATTATATTGATATTATGCTGTGCACAATGATACATTTTTGATGATACACAGGGTAAATTTGCAATACCAAAGATGGTGTCATATGCAGATAAATCCTACATGGTAATCAGTACTTTTATTTGACCAGGATTCCCTTTTATGAGGTGAAAACACATTCTGCACAGTTTTTTGGCACATTTGGCTAAACTTGTGCCGAAATCCCAGCTCCGCCTGCCACATTGCCTACTAAAACCTTTGTGGAACATAAATGCTTCAACTGATTCAGTCCAAATTTGCTGCAGTTATAGCCAAGATGTTGATGAATACAACCTGGGGGTTCTCCTAGGATCTCCAAAGGATTTTCAAGGTGTTTTAGAATGTTTATTTAGAAAAAAATTAAGGCGAGGGCCAAAAAATAGAAACTTTTCTGTTTTTAATCATGAACAAATCAGACATAGTAACAGTTGCAACAGTGGTTCCACTAGAAATATATTCATTTATGTCTTACCTTTACAAATGTACCAAAAGTTTGCATGTAGTCCTTGTAGTTGTGGAGCTATACTTTATTTATTTAAGGTATGTAATTTCAGGCTCTAAAACCCCTTAGGGCTTAACAGGTTAAAATGCATTGGAAATGTAGGTAACTGTCCGAGTTAAAGCAGTAATACAGTCCAACTTTATGAGGGCTTAAACACAAAGCCAGAAGCAATCTGTTCATTAGCGAAACTGATTCCTGAGATCCCAAAATAAACTGTAGCTGCCAGTAACAGACGTTCAGGTTTCTGCAGCTAAAACAGTAATCAGTTACTAAATGTATTTTCCAGCAACATTCCTGTATGAATGCTGCACAGTACTATAAATTGTCAGTGTGAGGAATTTAAGACCCTGCACTTTTCAGATTAGAGACATTTCAGCCAACAGAGATAAACAAGCTGATGAGTTATTTCCCAAAGGACTCATTTTCGATACTGAACAAAAAGAGATCTGACTGCACATTACTTTTGTCCCTGAACATTTCAGAAGCGTTTTTCGTTATCATGTTGGCATTGCAGTCTTAAAGGAAAAACCCTCTGCAAGTCCTCAAGTGTTTTTAAATTCACTCATCAGCAATGAAAAGCAGTGAGCATAAAGTGTATCATCAGCATAAACCTTTTATCTTTTTGAGAGATTTGGCTTTCATGCAAATGTGTGGTGTAGGATCATTACTGTTGCAGTTAAATTCATAAAATGCAATAAAAACCCATGTTTTGAAATGTTTTACAACATTTCTTTTAGGGTTTTTTAGGGATTAAGTTCATGGGGGTTGAGGTCTGCTTGGAAGTGATTCGGTTCTCTTAATATTCATTAAGTTGCTTGTGTTTTCTGTGAGTTTTCAGTGTGCTTTTATGTGACCTGTTTGCTGACATAGCCAGGCTGTAAATCAGGCAAACACGTTCCGTTTACTGAGCTCACTAAAATTCTGGATGTTGAGGAGAGATTTTCTAGCCTGGGATGTGTTGAACATGGAACTCTACATCATGTTTCCTGAGGAAAATAATGAGTAAACCTAACCCACTCTCCTTCCTTTTTTTGCTTATGTTGTGTATTGATTTAAACTGTTCGCAACCCTTTCCTTTTCATGTACTGTCTTGCAGCAGTAGATAAAAATACTATGGCCCAGGTACCTGCGCATCCTCAAATTCTTTTAGTCAGGAGGGGCAGGGCTGGTTGCATGCATACTGAATTTGACGGTAATGTTTTTTTTATTTAATTACATGTAGATAATTGCAAACTGCAGCTGCAAAGTAAAGGAGTACAGGGCCTTACTGAAGCATTCATATGCCCTGATCTTTTCAACATGTTGTTACATTACAGACACAAACCTCAATGGAAATTTCAAAACCATACATGATTTTCAACGGGATACATTCCTTTTACTATTACCATTCTTGTTTCATTTTTGATATTTAAGGATCAACTGAGGATCTTGGAAGGACAATAGAATCCTCTATGAATGCCCTAAGTGGTCAAATAATTATTAACTGAATAATTCAGAAACTAAGTCTTTCCCTCACATTCAATTTCAATATCAAGCATCCAGCATGATGAGGTGATTGAACTGTGTGCAAAGTGAGACAATGGATTGTTATCATGGGTCATTGCTTGGAAATTTGAGTTGCAGTTGAGTTGACTCTATAGCACATGTGCGATATACATCTTATACAGTCCTGTGCAAACGTTTTAGGCAGGTGTGAAAAAATGCTGTTAGCAAATAATGGTTTCAGAAATATAAATGATGATTGTTTATTTTTATCAATTTACAAAATGCTAAATGAGCGAACCCAAACACACAGCCAAACTTATTAAGAACTATCTTCAGCGTAAAGAAGAACAAAACTTACTGGAAGTGATGGTATGGCCCCCACAGAGCCCTGATCTCAACATCATGGAGTGTGTCTGGGATTACATGAAGAGACAGAAGGATGTGAGAAAGCCTACATCCACAGAAGATCTGTGGTTAGTTCTTCAAGATGTTTGGAACAACCTACCAGCCGAGTTCCTTAGAAAAAACTGTGTGCAAGTGTACCTTGAAGAATTGATGGTGTTTTGAAGGCAAAGGGTGGTCACACCAAATATTGATTTTGATTTAGATTTCTCTTTTGTTCATTCGCTGCATTTTGTTGATTTATGAAAATAAATGATTAACACTTCCATTTTTTAAAGCATTCTTTGTTTACGGCATTTCTTCACGCCTGCCTAAAACTTTTGCACAGTACTGTACATGAAAAGTTTGCAATGTTATGCAATGTTATAAACATTTGTGGCTTATATGATTATCAAATTGTGTATACTCTAGTGCCAAATGCACAGCGATGCCAGAGCATTCTTTTCCTACGCTGTTGTGTCTTCCTATCCCATTGAAATGCAAGGCAGATACATAATAGTTTGAAGGGGCTATTATAGAACATTAGTACAAAACAACATAATGAATACCACGGAATCTGTAAACTGAACTACTATTAATCACCAACTGCACAAATCTGGCCCTTATGAAAGAGTGAAAGGAAGAAAGTGTTTGTTGTCAAAGTCATAAAAATCCCATTTGTAGTTTATCACAAGCCATTTAATGCATACAACAAAGGTGTGGTCATGTGAGACCGAAACTGAACTTTTGGCCTACATGCAAAAGACATTACTTTAAGCACACTATTTGAATGAGAAAGCATGGTTGTGGGAGCATCATGTTGTGGGGATGCTTTTCCTCAGCAAGGATAAGGAAGTTCGTTAGAGTTGATGAGCATGTAGGTGGAGCTAAACACGGAGTAAACCTGGAAAAAAAAATTTATTATTATTATTACTTTAAAATCTTTCCACTGTGGTCAGAGCTACAATGGAACGGTTAAGATCAAAGCATATTTATGTTTTAGAATGGTCTACTCAAAGTACAGACACTCTCCATCCGTTTTGACTTAGCTTAAGCAATTTTCATTTCATTCTAAGAAGAACTGGTGAAAAGCTTAGTCTCTAGAAGGTCAAAGATGGTTTGGAAGTACCACAAAATACTTGGAGCTTTACTTGCTGTGAAAGGTGGTTTTACTTTGAGCATTACTTTGTTGGTCTATCACATAAAATCCCAATAATATAAACTGATGTTTGAGGGTGTAATGTGAGAAAAGTTCAAAACTCAATATTTTGTAACTGCTCAGTTTTATAAGTTCCATTGTGCTTCTTGTCCTTGTATTTTATGGTAAAATGAGTTCATCATACTTTTAGTTTAGTTAAATAAAGGCACTGATCTGTGTTGTGCAGCGGGAGAACTAATTTAGTCATGCAATACTGTCATCATGATTTCAATTAAGTTGTTTTGCAACACATACACAGGAAAAATAAAATTGAGAATAATAATTACTTTAATGCAGACTCTGTCTAGGAGTAAAGCCAGTCTGCATAATTAATTGGACACATTTATTGCGTCTGATTAGCGAAGCAGCCAATGTCATGGCTCGATCTAAGTTTTATCACTAAAAGCAGTAATTGAAATGTAACCCAAGAGCATTCTGTTGCGCCACAGGCCTGACTCATTCATATGAGTAAGAGGCTGGGGCTCCGGTGGCCTGAGGTCGGCTCAGAGCTTCAGTAAACACCGGCGAAACTGAACCCTGCAGCTCAGGCAGTTGTGAAAGACCTAAGAAACTGACCATAATTCATTCAGAGTCATTACTGCGATCGTGTGCCTGCTCTGCTTCAGCATTGTGTTTCTTTGCCTTGGCCCTGTGGGTCAAAGGGTTAAACTGGGTTCAGTGGGGAAGTTAAAAGCTGCAGCTGAGGGGAGAACAGGAGTTTCCAATTAAATCTAATGTGCTAAAGGTGAAAGCTTGTGAGAGAAATCTCTGTCCCTATTGAGCTTCGCACGCTCTGCTGAGGCTAAACGCCAGATAGTACTCTTTTGATATGGTTTGTTTGCTTTATTCATTTTCAAATAAAATTAATGTTTTATGTTATATATATATATATATATAAAAAACCGAAAAATGAATGAAAATGGGTTGAAAGAAGAACATTTCTTATGTGTTTACCCCCTTTCCTCAAAAAAAAAAATGTACAAAAAGAAAAATATGATAATACAAACATCAGTTTAACATCTATCCACCGACCAACAAAAGAAAATAAAAATAAAATCTAATTACATTTACAAAATATATGTAATACCTGTGGTCATTCACTGAGTTACATGATAGTTAATCAGCATATTTGATTTGATTCCTTTTTGAAATATGAAAATTGATTCTTTTATTTCATTGGATAATTTATTCTATAGAGCAATCCCATGAACAGAAATGCAACGTTTTGTTACTTTTGTTTCGAATTTGGATTTTTTTTTAATCTCTGTGCCTCTCAAATTTTAGGTATTACCTTTTTTAATGAATATTTTCTGTAGATTTACTAGTAGAATATTGTTCTGGACTTTGAACATAATTTGCACAATAGAATAGTTCACTATATCTTAAAATTTAATCAGTTTTAATTGCAAGAACAATGGATTTGGCGTGTCTCTTTCTACTGATGACTCTTATTACTCTTAGTCCCCCAAATTTCCACACAAGTTACTTTAAGTAACAATACAATTACCTTTAAAATTTTCATCTTTAAATGACTAATAGTACTCTATTCTAGTATATTTCATTTCACAATTGAGTGGAAAGAAGAAGTGTGGTAGGAAAAGGTGCACCAGCAACAGGAAGAGCTGCAGCCTTGAGAGGATTGTCAAGCAAAATCCATTCAAGAATTTCGGGGAGCTACACAAGGAGTGGACTGAGTTGGTTTTTCAAGAACCACCACGCACAGACGAATACCAGACATGGGCTACAAATGTTGCATTGGAAATCAAGGTCCCAGAGTCTGGAGGAAGACTGGAGAGGCACAGAATCCATGTTGCTTGAAGTCCAGTGTGATGTTTCCAGTCAGTGATGGTTTGGGTGTCATGTCATCAGCTGGTGTTGGTCCTCTGTGTTTTCTGAAGTTCACAGTCAATGCAGCCATCTACCAGGAAAGTCTAGAGCACGTCACTTTATGAAGCTTGCTAATAAAAGTGTGATACATGCAGTTTGTTTGTAATTTACAGTAATTTACAGATACAGGACCATTGAATTGTAATAAATTTAGTGCAATCTGTCACACCACTTGTGCGATGAATAATAGCTAAACCCAGCATACTGTTTTACTTTGTGTCACAGAGGTGATAATTGGTCTAACTTATGTTTTGAATCATCTGTGTTGTGTTGCACAGTATTGTGCATAATGTGTTACATTTGTAATTTAATTCTGCTTATTACTAACCAGCAAAATCCCTGCCACAAATTCGGCATGAAGTCAAATCAGCACCTCTCGCTCTTTAAACATGACTTTTCATAAGCTTTATAAGATTTGTTGTGAGGCTAATTTTGTGTGTTCTTCACACTATGACAGCATGCTTTTGCTAACACATTGTAATAAGAAACAGTGAACCTAATATTACTAATTTTAGAAAAAAACAAAGTGGTCTATCAAATGTACATGCAATAATTGTGCTCAGGATGAAGATAATGGGCATTGCAGCGAAGCAGCTATGACATCCTGGATTCATTTTCCTTTTTAGATGAACTGTGCACAGTAATTGTGTCTTTAGGGATTTGTCAGGTCCTGGATGGCAATAAATCACTGGCAGAGGAGGGGTGGTGGATGACATGGTGGAGGAACTCGTGTGACCAAAGTGCTAAGATCTCAGTTTAGCAGGGAGTCTGCTAAGAGTTAGAACCAACTGACTGGCTGTCACCTGTTTTCCCCTGCCTGAGAGGGAAGCCTCAGTGGTAATTAATAACTCAGAGTAGAGACCACAACATCTACAGTGTTTTACAAAAGTACTTACACATTGGAACATTTAAACATTTTGGCATGGTAAAACCCCAAATCGCTGTTTTCAGTTTATTTATTTATTTTTTTTACAAATAAGTATCTGTGAAGTATGGCTTCAATTTGTATTCACGCCTGCAAGCTAAGTCAGATTGAATTGAGAGCTTCCTACCTAATTAAATTTAGACTTTGACTAGACCTCTTTAATGCTTCAGTACAGTTAGGTCTAAAATTAGCCATACCCCTGGCAGATTTTGAATTAATTCTATTTTTAAACAACCCAGAAGTTAGTTTCTCATTGGAAATGACGCAAGCAACTACCAAAAGATTAAATGACAATGTACAAGGGATCCCACTTTAAAAATCAATTTGTTTTGACATTTTAACAAAACAATGGCCCATAAAAATGTGTTTATATCTTTTTTAATACTCATTGAAAAATTCTTTATTGATGTACAGGAATCCTGTAAGGAATCCTGATAAGCTTTTTGCATGTTTCCACTGGTATTTATAACCATTCATCTTTTGGTCCAAGTCTTTGAGACTGGAAGGCCTCTTTGCCATCACTATATTTGTTAGCTCTCTTCACAGATTCTCTATCAGATTCAAGAATCTGGCTTGGCGATCTCAAACTATTTATACTACTTCAAGCCAGCAAGAATTAGGTAAAATGAAAAGATTGCTTGAAATCCAACTCAGGCAGGGTTATAATTTTTGGCCTAACTGTTTGTTTCTATCTAGACTTTTCAGTTGTGGCTCTGGTTTTATGCTTAGGGTAATTGTATTATTGGAAGCAAATCACCACCCCACCTTCCAGTCCTTCCAAGTTTTTCAAGATTTCCAGGATAACTCTGTATTTAGCTCTCCTGCCAAATTTGAACTGAAAAATCTCCTCACAACATGCTGCTGCCACTACTGTGTTTCACCATGGGGATAGTGTGTTCAGGCAGGGGTTCATTGTTTTATTTTGCCACACAGGGAAAAAAGTTCCGAGTTGGATCTTCTTCCACTCGCTTGGCGTGTCCCTTAAAATGGTTGGCAAAGGGGACTTCTTATGGGATTGTTTTTATTAACGATGGCTTTTTGTTTGCCACCCTCCCAGTAAGACCAGATTTGTGTAGCACGTGACCAATACATTCTTCCACCCAAGCTATGGATGTCTGCCATTCCTCCAGAGTAACCAGCGATGTCTTGGCAGCTTTCTGATAAATAGTTTCTGTGCCTGGCTTGTCAGTTTAGATGGACAGCTATGTCCTGGTAGTTCTGCAGTTGTGCCATACCCATTTAATTCTAATGCTTTGAACATACAGTATCTGTGGGATAAAGTTTATCCCTGACCTGTCTGCTGCGTTGCTTGGTCTTTTTGTTCTCTAATGTTCTCTAACAAACCCCTGAGGCCTTCACAAAATGGGTGGATCGATACTAAAATTAAATTACACATTATTTACTAATTAGATCACTTCTGATGGCAACTAAGAACACTGGATTTTATTTAGGAGTAAAAGTGTAGATACATAGGCAGAGTATACGGTTTAAAACAGACTGAAAAATTGGAAAACCCTGCATTGTTTTCTATCCAGTTCAAAATTATGCACTGCTTTCCCAATAAATCCAATGAAATTTACTGAAGTTTGTCGTTGTAACGTCACTGTACAGAACTTCAATCAGATATCAGTGTTACATGACAATAACTTAAATAACATTGTGCTCTCTGCTTGTTGAAGAGGTTATCATGTGTTGCTCACAGACAGCATTGATTGGTAGAACTGTGACGGTCCCTCGAAGTGCAGGTGAATCAATCCTGAGGCCTAAACACAGAATCACGTGAACATGTTATTCTAAAGACTGGCTCCTCTGGGATGTCTCCAGTCTATTTTTGTCTCTCAGACAGACTTCAGTTTACTGGAATAATCTGCTGTCTAGTTGAAGTGGCAAAATTAAGAAAATACAATAGGGATGCTTCCTCAACAGTGAGTTCCTCTCTCCTGAAGTACCATCCAAATGTGAGACCACTTAAGGCATGAAAATCCCTTTTTTTTGTCTGCCTGCTTCCAGCTGTAACGCCACTTCCTGACTTATGGTAAGAAGATGTAATAACTGCGATCAATGTGAGATTATAGCTATTATTCGTTCACTCCATTTTACAGAAGAAAACAATTATTCTATCATATCTGGACACATATATAATAAGGAGAAAATCTTTCCCAGTCCAGGCTTAGACAGTCTATGTGTTTGTCTCCCCAACTGGACCAATAGCAGCTGTTTAGCCTAAAGGAAATCCATTGATTGACATTTTTTTGCTCAACTGCTTCCCTTTATCGCAGCATTCAGCTCTGCCTTCACTTGCTAATATGTCCTCTCTTGGCTGTGTTAATGGCCCACAGCCATATGCTCCTTTTGCCTGCCTGACTCCCCACCTTGCGTGGAGATGGTTGGCAGCCCTGCTCCCTTTCCCTCCTTCACTCTCCAACAGCCTTCAGACTGAAGCAATTGCCTCGGCATCCAGGCTTTCCCCTCCCCCACGGCAGCACTCTTCCCCCTGCCATTTCTCCCCGCTCCATTATCCTCTTTCTTGTTCTAACTGCTCAGCATATGCTGTATGAGAGGAAATAAAATCATAGAGCAGCAAACAAATGGGATCCAGCCTCTAAGTAAGACAGAGTTTAAAGAGGACAGGGGACTTATTTCCATCCTTGAGAAGTCAAATTGTGAAAAACGGGTCATTGCCCGCTTCTGGATTTTTTTATGACTTGATAGCGGTCACCATAGGAACTGATGATCAGAACATGTGGCCACAATAGCAGAATCTTCATAAATATTGTCTCTATTTTTGTTTGTGGTTATTCTTAGTATTTGTTAAAAACTAATATGAAGTTAGTTGAAGCAAATCCTATAAGTTCTGCACGACATAAGCCTGCAAGGTGGTACTGATAGATAGTAGCATACTGTACACAGGGGTATCCAACAGTAGCATCAATTTTATGCCAGCCATGCACAAATAAGTAAAAGATGTTTAGCTGCATGTGTGTACTATGAATCTATATTATTCCTACTATTTTATTTTCTCCATAGCACCTCCTACTGTTTAAGACAGTAGTGAGATTATGGGTGTCCCTATCTGGATCTTTTGTTCCTGATACAGATTTGAGCTTTGTATGATAAGGTATTTAATTAAGATTTAATTGCAAGTAATACCAAAAATGTAGTACGTTATGACATCCTACCCCTTAATAGCCAGAGATACCCCTCTTTGGTGAAAATAGCTGATGTGACAGTTCTTACGGTCATCTAACAGTTTCCATTCCCTTTCAAAAAAACACTTCACGATGGGATTAAGGTGCCTTTTAGCTGTCTCCATGTGTTGTAAGTAGACCAATGTGACATGGGAGGTTGAGGTCAGACTACCTTTGTTACGGCCCCTGACACGCCAACAGTGGTAGACACAGCCCCGCATGAGCTGACAGTGGAGGGACAAACTGGATTTGGGGATCGAGGGAGTGATGTAGTGATGACATGTGGTTCATGTGGCCTGCTAACAGCAGGATTTACCAGTGTGAGCAACACTTTGTAACAATTTTTGACAAGAAGAGTAAGAAGGTGCAATATAATTTAAATATGGAGAATTTGATTGGCCAACAACATGATCGCTACACTGAGTTCCTCCACTTTGACTGATTCAGAAAAGAATGGTATGGGGAGACAGATTTTATGTGCTAACATCAGTGCTACGTTACACCTCCTGGAGTTACCTGCCTGCATTCTACAGAGATGATTATGTGAAAGTGAGAAAAAGTTGTAGAGCTCTCAATTCTTTATATTTCCAGACCAGGTGAAAAAGTGACCCAATTTATTACCTTTATGATGGGCATTGGGTGGTTACTGGTATCAACACAACCTAAGTAACAGTTCCAAAACAACTGACTTTCTAACATTTAAAGTCCTTTTAAATGAAACACCATTGTGTGCTGAGGAAATCGGACGCTCCTCGAGCTGTATGGAGAATTGAGTGAAGCTGCCCCTACCCGACCTATGGCTGTGTACTGCCATTCAGCTGGCTGATAAAAGGCTGTTACACATTTGCCTCACTTACAAGAGAAAACAATTGTGCTGTCTGGAAATATTCCTAGTTGGTAAAAACAGGGACTGTTGTGGTGTGGAAATTATAACTTGTATCGATTAAATTAAATTAAATTAAATTAAATTAAATTGAATTAAATTCAGTTTATTTATATAGGGCCAATTTACAACAAGGCACTTTACAAAGTCAGTTCAATCGAATCATATAGATTTCAAGTCAGGTACGTACATTCCAATTAATCCTAACAATCAAACAGTGCAGTCAAATTCAGTTTATTATTCAAATTGGTTAAAAAGTTTTTCTAAGGAAACTCAGCAGATTGGATCGAGTCAGTGACTTGCAGCATTCAACCCTCCTGGATGAGCATGTAGCGACTGCGGACAGTTGCTTCCATTGTGTTGTTGACTTAGCAGCAATCCCTCATAACGAGCATGCATGCAGCAACAGTGGAAAGGAAAACTCCCTTTTAACAAGAAGAAACCTCCAGCAGAACCAGGCTCAGTGTGAGTGGCCAGTTGCCATGACCTACTGGGGGTTTGAGGGAACAGAGCAGAGACACAAATAGAACACAGAAGCACTGATCCAGGAGTACTTTTTATGGGAAGGAAAAGTAACATGTTAAAGGCAGTAGTAGCTCCTTAAGTGGCTTCATCTAGGAAAGAAACAAAGCTAAGCAGATAATCTGTGAGTCGGTTTTTAAGTATATAGTATGAGAGAGAGTACGTACAATTAGTGGCAGTTTAGACAATAACTAAGTCTAGGAGCGAGACACTGAAAGACAGGCTCAATTGCATTACCTGTAAAAGGAGAACATCAAGTTGTTGGCAGCAGCAAGTGGACGATGCCCCCTCCAGGAAGGTGCCACAGCTAAACACAGAGTCAGGCCAGGTCTAGCTTCAAGGAAGAGAAAAAACAGAGAGAGAACATAAAGTTAAAAGCTAAAATAACAGCAAATAATGCGAAATTGAAGAGTAGTTGGAGAATGTAGCAAAGAGAGAGAAATTGGTCATTATGTCCTCCAGCAGCCTAAGCCTATAACAGCATAACTACAGAGATAGCTCAGGATAAGTTAAGCCACTCTAACTATAAGCTTTATCAAAAAGGAAAGTTTTGAGCCTAACCTTAAAAGTAGACAGGGTGTCTGCCTCACGGACTAAAACTGGGAGCTGTTTCCACAGGAGAGGAGCTAAAATATGAGAAATATGATCCCCCTTTTTAATTTTCATCACAACTCTTGCTGCAGCGTTTTGGATCAACTGAAGACTTTTAACTGCATTTTGTGGACATCCTGAGAGTAAAGAATTACAATAGTCCAGCCTTAAAGGAACAAATGCATGGACTAGTTTTCCAGCATCATTCCTGGATAGGATATTTCTATTTTCTACAATATTCCAGAGGTTTTTAAATGGCTTGTTCTGGTGAAAAATAACATCAAGATTTTTTACTTTATTACTGGAGGGCAATTTAATGCGATACACATTAATTGTCAATATAAGACTGTTTTAAAAATGTAATTTTCCAAGCGATGAGTGGGATTTCTGTTATAGATTTGACTCGAGGCACTAGTCAAGCAGATAGCCCGACTAATTAACTAACTAATAGTGACTCGTTCTACTCCTAGTGTTACTCTATGAAGCGCAGAATGGCAAAAAGGCATAATCTGAGCAATAAGCACAACTTCATTTTGCAACTTTTTATTCATATTTCTGTTTAAGTCTGTGTATAAAAATCTAATTACCAATACCTAAATGATATTGATTAATATGACTGTAATGATCAGTATGTTTCTTGGAAGAAATTACTTCTGGATAGATTAAACGCACTACCTCTCACCTCATGTTCCTGTTTCTGTGCACAGTGCCACCAAAGACAGACAACAAAAGCCAACAAAGAGACCAAGGCTGCTCGCTGATTTGAAAAACTGTGACCTGGTTAATTGTCTTAAATTAACTTTTGTTCCACATAATACATTGCTGTTGCATTGGTATTTTTCTGGAAGGGGGCTCAGCTGCAGCCAAGTGCTCAACAATGGGAGCCCTGCTGAGATAAAAATGGTGAGAGTCGTGTGATCGCGCTTTGTGTGTGCAATGTCCAGATTCTCATGCTCGTTTTTGCCGGTATTTTTCTCATACATAACACTTGAGCTGTTTCTACAGCCGTGATAGACTGTCAGGGGACAACGCTGACAGCATGGTATTGATAACTGAGTATGTGCGGGTGTACCTGTATGTGAAGACAGAGATAGAGCAAGGGATAAGGAGGGTATTTGTGATTTTGTCACCAAATATATGGTTGTGAAGAACTCCTCTCTGACTCCCATGATCTAATACTTGCTCTGTGTTTGTTCATCCGGAAAAGCCATTTGAGGAAACCGTCATTTTCACATAGTGGGCAATTTTGAGAGTCATTTGCTTCAGTGCCACGGGTTTGTTTAATCACACAATAGCTCTAATTTATCTAATTGAAACTACAGATTGGGAAAGTGCTGAGATGATTTCACAGAGTTTAAATAGATTAGTCTCTGCTACCAGGCCTTTCGACTACAGAATACAATAAAGCACCAAAATCATATGATCCTGCCCTTGGAAAACAAAATACATGAAGTTCACATGTGAGTGTGATTTACCACAATGTGAAATTTCTTATTTTCAAATGATGTGAGACATGCAAAACATATATAAAATAATAAAGTCTCATGTGAAACTTATAGGATTTCATATGATGCCCTGTCAAACCTTTATAGTAACATCATTGTAATGTACAGTAGGTTCCATGTGAAACCAAAGGGATTACATGTGATGTCCATGTGAAACTCATCAAACATGTGATTCTCATGTGAAATTCATGAGATTGCAAGCACAGCTCATGAGAAAACAGTAAACAGAGTTATTTTGCACTTTTCTAGCCATACCATAAAACATGTGTTTAATATCTTACTACATGTGTTTAACTCCAAGTGTTTCACATGTGGTCAGTTAAATAATGTGGTAACATGAAACACATTTAGAAAAATACATGCAGTTTGCAACATTTGTTTCACATGTGGAAATTACATGGTAGTGTTACATGTCAAACCCATATTATTAATCAAAAATGTTTAACGTGAAATTTTAATTGTGCAGTAACATGTGAAACATGTAAATTGTATAATTTAATAACATGTAAAAAACCCATGTGGTAGGGCACATACAGCTACTCATGAATTTTACAAGGGAAATTTCAATGGTATTGTAACGTGTGAAAAAAGTGGAGCACATATCTCACGTAGTTTTCACATGTAGGAAGCCAAATGTGTTTTACCACACATGCTTCACATTTGGAAATTAGATTGTGTTTTGTTATGTCAAAACATGGACGTTTACAATGAAGATTGTGAAATGTCCCCAATGCTTTACATGTGAAAATTAGGTTGTCTTGTAAGATGTGAAATTGATAAATAATAATGATATAAATAACATTCAGTTACCTGTGGAACTTTGATTGTTTTGTATCATAAGTAACAGCTGTGGAATATTTATGGGTTCTCATGAGTTTTAAATGTAGGAGAACATATGTTCTAAATTATGTTTCATCATTCCAGTGTAACATTGCTGACAGTGATCATCTGCATAACGTGCACAAACCTGATCATGGCAAAATGCGTACATAACTGATCAAGCGTGCACAACCTGTAATTGCACATAATGCAAAAGACCCACTGTGCTTTGATGTTAATATAATTAATAGGAAAGAACTAAATACATTATAAGGCAGATTAAATCCGTCATTTGCAAACTGGATACTAAAATCACTTCTTAGCAGGGGAAAAATCATAATTTTAAGGCAGCATTATTGACAGTAACGTTATGTCATTGCAGGGCAATTGGAGCTGGATCAGTTTGAGTACGTTGTTTAAATGTGAACATATGCCAGGGAAGGGTTTTGTTTATGCAGTAAAAAATTATTTTGTGTCACCAAAAAACAATTTAAACAATCAAACACGTATATCGCTAAAATACTGGCAAAAAAAAAAAATTTATGTACATAAATGTTCGAAATAACTTCTTTGCAGGACAGTTATGTGACGCTATGTTTTAAAATTAGCAAAGCTATAACATACAGATGGCCAACTCCTACAACAATCTATTTTTATATTACTAATATTACGTTCGGGCCTAAATATTGTGGCTGTCTATAATACTCTCCGAACTCTTCAAACATATAGGCCTACTCTTAATAATCAACAGAACCCGGTGAGTCTTCGAAAAGAATTAAAAGATCAAGGGAGACAAACTAATTAACAGACATACAGTATTTGTCTTTTATATTGTTAATATTGATTGGCAAATTTGTTGCGAGTTATGTCGAGCAGGATAAGAGAACTAATCTCGTCAGGGAAGATGACAAACATGCACATCAAAAGTTAACTAACTGTAACAGTCCACAAAAACAAAGGCTGAACGGAACAGAAGGAAAAAAATCAGCAACTGGATCATTTATAATGATGCAGCGTAACAATCACTGCATATTTCTAGCAACACAGCAGATGATCTGCTTGCTTTTCATCTTGTTCCAGCCAGTACCTCATGGAATTTCCTTGTTTAAATTGGGCGCTCTGCACCTGCTTTGCACCTGTTAGCCATTGCACACGCAGTCTTTGAAAATCACACGCAATATGCCCACTTATTGGACATGCAATTTATTTATAGTACCTGCAAATTAGCAAATTATCTTTGAAGATCAGCCCATTTATGCTCTAATTATATTTATAGGTGCTTGTTTTTTGTATTACATTCAGATCACTAGACCTTGTGAACTTTGTGTGTGTTTCCATAAAGGTGTGTAGCCTCTCCAACCTCGATAAGCTTCTTGTAGATGGCTGAGGATGTGAATACCTCTTGTTCTTTTCTTTTTCTCAGCTACTATCTTGAAACGCTGACAGTCTGCCTCAGAGTTTGCATTGCTTTTCTATTTCAGCCACCAAAGAACACATTTTATCTTTGCTGTCACTAACCTCACTTTCTTAGAACCACGATGCAGCTAGCTTCTTATCTTTAAAGGTGTATTTATTTGGAGTCTCAGAAAGAAGATGGCTTTTGGCCATCTGAATCTTAAAGTTTATTCTTAACACCTCACCTCTTAGCTTTCACTCATTTTATGGTAGAATCAACCTGTTAAGTCTGGGAAATGTTGAATTGCACTGTTAAGTGCAGATACTGCAACTGTAATCTCTTCCTCTCGGCGGTTTGGCATTTCCAATTTCCACTGGCTCATAGTTGGAATAAACCCCAAGAATTCATTTTAGACAGAAAAACTTTTTATCCAATTTGAATAAATAACTAACTCTGACTGCACTGTTCAATGGTTAGGACTTATGGGAATGTATGTACCTGACTTTTGTGAAGTGCCTTGAGACAACATGTGTTGTGAATTGGCGCTATATAAATAAAACTGAATTGAATTGAATTGAATTTTTAAAACATTGCTGTCACCTAGATGACAGAGAATCTGAGCATGTAGCACATCTGCACGTTAATCTCCTGACTCCCAGGATTTTTTCTCTTCCAAAATGTGCTTCCAGTGAGACCGGTGTTCAGATGTAATTTGATTTTGTGGATTCAGGAGAGGATTTTTCTATAGCTGTGACATAATATTGGATATACCATAAGGCTTGCTTTCCCCCAAAATAGGAGAACTTGGATGGTTTTTACACTTTTACAGGATGGATGTACACATTATTTTGGCTAGTCAAAAAATACACTATATTTAACACTCCTAGAATTTCCGACATAACAGCTTGTTCATTTCGAGCTTTTATTAAAGATGGAACCAAGATGCTGTAAAAAAGGTCTTAGAAGTGTCTATGTTCCTAAAGAAAGCATATTCTTGGCTTAGTCAATAGCTTGTTGAGTGGTTTGTTTTAAAGTGCTTTGTAGTTGAATGCAGCAAACCAAATAGGAATGTTGTTACATACAAGGATTTTAAAATGTTTTTTCTTTTTTTTCCAGCACTGTCATATCCAACCACTGTCTGAGTTTTGTTTGTGTATTTGTTCATTTAACCTGGTCTGGTCCTTTGTTTACCCTCTATCTCCCTGCAGCCTAGCCCACACCTGTTCCTAGTTTCCCTGATTACCTGGCCCCTCTATTCATTCGTTCACCCTGCTTTCCTCGTTTTGTATTTAAGCTCTTTAGTTTCCATTGTTTAGCGCTTGTTCCTTTTTGTTGACATTCTGTCTACCACTACGTGATGTCTGTTTACTCTATGTCGTGGTCTGGTTCTGGTTCGGCATACTCCTAGTTTCTTGCCTGAGTTGTGATTGAGAAGAATTAAAACTCAACTTATCGTAAAACTGTTCTCGCACCTCCGGACTTCTTCTAGCTCTCCATGGCACAGATTAGAGGCGGCTAACCAGCTAAAGGACTGGTTGGAGGAATGGGGCAGCTTTTCCCCGAAGATCCCCTGACCCACTACACCATCGAATCCCAGCGTCAGAGAGCTCTGGCTGAGATCGCCGCATCCATATGGAGGCTTCCTGCTCCCTCCTCCACTCCCCTCTCCACTGAGGGTCGGCGTGATGCTTCTGCTCAGCCATTGTTGCTGCTGCTGGCTCCTGATCTTGTTCCTGATCCTGCTCCATGGGGGTTCAGGGATGGACTGCCTTCAATTCCTGTTTCTGTTCCTGGTCCTGTTCCAGAGGAGTCTGTTGACGAGCCACCTTCACATCTTGTTCCTGTCTGTGAGGGGTTCGAGGATGGACTGCTTTCACTGCTTGTTCTCGTTTCTGGTCCTGTTCTTGAGGGGTCCGAAGACGAACCGGAGTTTGAGGACGAGCTGCCTCTGCTTCCTGTTCCTGTTCTGGAGGAGCTTGAGGACGAGCTGCCTCCACTTCCTGTTCCTTCGTCGCAGATCTCCTAGACTTCGCGGAACTCCTAGACTTCATCTCGACCTCCGGCAGCCCCCCTGAACTCTGGGTCTGCATGGGGCGACCTCCGGGCGGTCCGCCTAAACTCCGCGTCTGCAGGGGACAACCTCAGGGCAGTCCGCCTGAACTCTCTGTCTGCATGGGACATGTCTGCCTGAACTGTCTGCACAGGACGACCTCCTGGTCGCCCACCTGAACTCTGTTCTCTGTTTTTGTTTTGGGTTCGGTTGTTAGGTTTTGTTTTTTTGTTGTTTTTTTTGTCTCTCAACTTGTCTCTCGGCTCCTGGGATCCTTCTCTGCACTTTGGTCCTATCACAACCCGGTTTTTTTGACAAGCACTGCCCCTTCCACACCTATTGCGGTGCACTGATGTTCAGCTGGCTGAAACAGAGCTACTACACTTTTACTAAAAGAATGGCAATTTGGGTGTATGTAAAAATATAAGGTCAGGCAACACTTTAATTGAGGTAATGCTCTAATTACTTAGCCAATATGCATGGCTTAACTGTGTTACTCAGTAAAGAGCTGAATGGCTTAATATATAATATTCTGCTCAAGGGAACTGGATGAATACTACTAGATTTAGCTGGTGTTTATAGTAGTATGAATATTATTTTTCCCATTTTAAATAAAAGAGCAATTAGATCATATTCAACATTTTTATTAAGCACCTAATTCAGATGTAATTTTCTGCACAAGCTAACTGGCGATGGCTTTGCAAATAACTCCATTAGCAAGAACTAACACATCTAAAACTGGAAGCAGACAACATCGTGTGTGGAATAATGGCATTATATGGCAGTCACCAAAGCATCCAACAGACATGGATTCACAGATGCATTTGATAGAGTTACCTATGCTTGACTTGAGTTTGATAGTGAGTGCTTTGTGAGTATGCTTAAGGCTGGGTTCAGGGGAAGAATAGGACAATAATCCAGGCTGGGAATTTGATGCCATCCCAGCAGGTCACCACCAGCGAATTAAGGCAAACCAAGACTGAGTTAAATTAAGCACACTTTGAATGCACGACGTTTACACAGGTCATCAACTGAATACCTACAAAATAAATGTTTCTGCTGTGGTGCAATATTATGTACTCAAATCACATAAACTGAAATTATGTTCACCTATATTATGCTATGTATAAACCCTTTTAAACTCACTAATATGACAATCAATCCTAGTATCATACAACAAATGATTTGGAATTATTCGTTGACTTGTCTTATTTAGGTGGTACTGAAAAATAAATCCAAATCCTTGGGGTAAGGGCTGGAAAATAATCGAATGGCTTCTCTCTCTCTCACACTCTCAGTACTGCTGGCTGATATTAACATTTTAAATAATCTATGCTTGTAAGCATAGTTGTATACAGATTGTCATGAGTCGGACACAAAGTATTCTAAGAGCATAGCCTGCAGGTGTGTTTTTTGCTCAAATTGTACCTGAAGGTTACCGCTCTGACGCCTTACTGCTGTCCACCACCTCCATGACAGCAGGAGCTCTTGCAGCACTAGTGCTGCTCACTGTACTGACACTGCTTTTTTCACCATCTTTGTAAAGAAAATCCGAAATCCACCCATAATTTCCTATTTATTCCAATTCACTATGCATTAATCATGCATTGGCTATATTTATGTAACATGCCGTGTGAATCTCAGACTTGCCCATGCCTAGTTGGATGCAGAGGGTGATTAAGGTCATGAACACATGCCTTGATGTTGCTGATCACCCAGGATAGATCACACAACAAAAGATCATAATATTGCAAGCATCATAGAACCCAACAACATCCACCCCTAAAATCTAGAAACAGGTAATAAATTAACTTTTCATCACACTGCTTGACATCATGTGTCGTATTAGCAAGACTATGAGTTTACCATCCCATCCAATTTATTCTATTAACTCCAGAGCAGAAACATCTGTGCTTAGAGAGGTGCTGTAACCAGGAGGAATGCAGTGATTTTAAGGGCCGTTCTTTGTATAGGTTTATATAGGTATAGGCTCAGCAATAATTCTTGGGTCTGCATCACTATAGATAACCATCTTGTGCACTGGCTGTGCAAACAGGAGAGGACACATCCTGCCGATTTGTCTATTTAATCTGATACTGAATTCATTGCAAACGGTTACATTACCTTTTAACAGGCAGAATTTAATTTCATTTTCACCATTGAGTTTGGATTCTTAACTTTTTTTGTCATGTAAAAAAAGGCTTTACATGTTTTGGTATTTAATTTTGCCTTTTGTATATTCTCTCCTATGCCCATATTTCTGATTTAAACTTCTTACCAGTAGGTTATTTCTGACATTTAGTCAGCTTCACAAGCTGCAAATCTTTTACTAAAATGCTTTTAAACTAAGTATTTAAAAAATATTTCTGGCTAATGGCTGGAGTTACCTGATCAGTTTTCAACTTTATTTTGCAAACTTCATGCAGACTAATGTTTCAACACCATCTAGTGTCCTTGAAGTTTACACAACAAAGCTGAAAACTGATCAGTGAGCTCCAGCCCTTTCTGCCTTTGAATCTTGCATTATGCTGTTAGATTAGCCATGATGTGGTGCGTTTGTGTGGTTGTGGGGGCATAGTGGGTGCCTTTGGCCGAGGGCCTCTTGCTGGGCAAGTTTGTCGTGTCTTGGTGTGGGGTCCGGGGGTCCATTGTTAGTACAGTGCTTGGTGGTGTCTGCTCTGTGGGTGGAGGCTGGGGTGGTGTTGCACATGGCCCTTGCTTTGCCGTTGCGGTGTACTGTGTGGTGGAGGGCAGGATGCAGCAGGGGTGCTTGGAGATGGGCCATGTGTTGAGCTTGCGCTGTGTGGATGTGTCTTCATCGGTTTTTCAGGGGTGGAGCTGATCTGTGGGGGTTTGCCCTTGTGGGGAGGGGATTCATGGTGTTTGGGTTCGGGGGCATGTGCTCGATATACATGTCCTGGTTGGGGGTGGCCTTGTGGGGAAATTCATGTTGGGGTTCAGGGGGGGTAAGGGGCTCATTAGGTTGAGATCGGAATTCATTGGTGGTTTAGGACTGCTTTGATCTGGGACAGCTTTGGCTGCGGGCTTGTTTGGACCAGGTAGACCCCTCTTTTGTTCATGGTCCCCTCTCCAGATGGGGATTGTGGTCTGTGGGGGCTGGGGTCGGAGCAGGGGGTCGGGTTCTGGACCGGGCGGCACCGGCAATAGTCTGAGCTGGTGGTGGGGCGGTCTGCCTGTCTCCACCGCAGAATGAAGGGGACTACCTCCTTGGTCTGGGGGCTGGTTGCCCCTCTGGGGTATTGGCACCTGGACCTGAGAGTATATATGGGGAGTGTGAAGGAGTGTACGACGTCCATCAGAGTGGGAATGTGTGATTGTGACTGTGCCTGTTTTTGTGTCAGGTTGGGTGTTGGGCTGCTCCCTCTCCTGGATCAGCTTCCTCCTTGCCAAACTCCCTGCCGGTGGCTGGTGTCTCTGTCCACTGGTGTATTGGTGTATTGTTCTCAATGTCTGGGGCTGGGTGCTTTGGCGCGTGCCGACTCACTCCCAGTGGCTGCTTGCCGGGGCCTGGGCCCCCTGGCTCTATCTGGCCTCTGCTTGGGGGGTGATGTGCCACGGGGTCTTGAGTCTCTGGGTCCATGGTTGGATCTGCTCCGGCGTAGATGGCTGCCGGCGGCTGCTGGGTGGTTCCCCAGGGGCTCTCCTCTGCTCTTCTCTGGGGGGGGTTGTTGTAGTCCGGTGGTGGTCCTCCCAGGGTTCCCGTGCTCTGGGTGGCCTTTGGCTGTATGAGACTCAGATCTCCTCTGTGTCTGTCTCGTGTCCAGGGGGGCGGGTCTGTGGCTCCTCCTCACAATTGCATATTTTTATGGAGAAACCTTATATACACAAGCGCGCTCATACATACACCAACAGGTGTTTGGATTCAGGTGTTAACAAATACACAGATGCCTATATTGAGCCGCAGTTACCACCAAATACATCTTGCATTCATTAATACCACTTTTCGGTAACACTGCTGTTCTTATATATGTTTCTGCCTGTGCAGAAGCAGTCTTCTATGGTGTCATATAGTATACTCTCTCCCCTTCTTTCTTTCCTCTATTCTTTTCTCGTTCTCTCCCTTTTTCCTTTTTGTCCGACCTCTCTCTCTTTCTTGCTTCTTATTTTTTCCTTTTCGTTTCCATCTCTGTGTTAATTGCAATTGAAAAAATCCCAAAGCAGTTTCTAATAAAGTTTTATGTCAAACGTTGGCGTAACATCATTGCTGTTTTAGTGGTATGATGAGCTCTGAAACCTGAAAGAAACTCTTCAAAAAGACCATTGCTGCTCAAAAAGAATGGAGATTTGATATAGGTCTGTAATTTATTAAGTCATCTTGATCAAGCGAAGGCTTCTTAAGTAAAGGTTTATTTACAGCTACTCTAAAGGCCTTTACAGCTACTCTAAAGGCTACTCTAATGGCCTGTTCATCCGGGAGGAGTGAATGCTGCAAGTCACTGACTGGATGCAATCTGCTGGGTTTCCTTTCCTTAGATAGAAAAACTTTTTATCCAATTTGAATATATAACAGAATCTGGCTGCACTGTTCAATAATTAAGATTAATTGGAATGTATGTACCTGACTTTTGTGAAGTGCCTTGAGACGACATGTGTTGTGAATTGGCGCTATATAAATAAACTGAATTGAATTGAAATTGGTACATATCCGTTTACTATGGATAGATTTATCTTATCTAAAATGGGGGTGGTAATCAGACGGAACACCCCCTAAATAATTTGGTTGGGATTGGGTCTAACATTCAAGTTGAAGGTTTAAATGAAGCTAATATTTTTGATAACTCAGGAAGCTCCACTGGATCAAAACAGTCCAAACACAGATCAGTTTCTACAGTTACTGCCAATGCTGTCTTACTTAGTGAGGATGACGTAATTATGATTGGGATGATGCCAATTATTTGGTTTTTAATGGAATAAATCTTATTTAAAAAGAATCCCATAAAGTCATAACAGCTGAGAACTAAGAAAATTTATGGCTCAACAGAGCTGTGACTTTGTAAGTTTTCCTCTAGGTGTGTAAAGCGACATTTTCTCAGAATTTTTCTAACATTGTCCTTTAAAGAATGCAGCTCTGAATTAAACCAGTGAGCCAGCCTCCTATGAATAATTACCTTCTTTTTCAAGGGGGCTAAATTGCCTAATGCACCACGCAATGAGTAAGTTAACACTATGAATGAGAGAATCAATTTGTGAAGGGGAAGAAACAAAAGTATTGCCCACCACTATGTTTTCCTGTGATTATGAAGAAATTAACAATGGAACAGATTCTTTAAAGGTTGTTACAGCATTGTCTGATAATGATCTTCTATCATGAAATTTTCTTTCAGGTGTGGAGTATTCATTTAAATTAAAGGACAGGGTTATTAGGATATACTGTTGTTTGCCATATGTCAGCACAAGGTCCAGAGACTGAAGACAAAGGTGAGTATGTTTGCTAATGTTTTGAGAACATTCGGTGTAAGTTATCATCACTTTCAGTGTCAACATGAATGTTAAAATCCCCCACTACAATGGTCTTATCTGCATGTAGCACTAAATCAGATAAGAAGTCTGAGATTTGATGTAAAAATTGAGAATAAGGGCCTGGTGGTACAAAACAGCAAACAGAAGTGGCTTTAGTGCTTTGCAATTTGGATGAGGAAAACTAAGTATTACATATTCAAAAGAATTGTAGCTATTAGTTGGTCTGGGACTAATCAATAAATCAGACGGAAAGATGGTTCCTACTCCTCCTCCTCGCCCAGTATTTCTAGGCATGTGGAAATTTAAATAACTGAAAGGAGTTGACTGGTTTATAGTAACATAATCCTCTTGCTCTTAATACAGCAGCCAGGTTTTTGAGACAAAATAAATCAATCTGATTGTCACAAATCAAGTTACTAACTCACAAAGTCTTGAAGAGAGAAATCTTATGTTCAATAAACCACATTCAATTTTTTCATTTTTATTTTTGGTCTGAGTTGTGTTTATTTTTATGAGATTTTCATGGTTTTCTCCCTGTAGTTTATATTTTAATCTATTCAATTTTGGCCGTGGGCAACACACTGTCTTAATAGGGTAGGTAACGGTACAGTATTAAACTAACACCCTGCTTCCTGGTCTGAAACCTGGGTTGTCACAGTTTTGGTGAACTAAGAAATTTGTCCAGATTCCTAGAAAGAAGATCTGCTCCATCCAAAGTGGGGTGGATGCCGTCTCTCCGGATCAGACCTGGTTTTCCCCAAAATGTTCGCCAATTATCAATGTAGCCCACATCGTTTTCAGGACAGTGGTTGAATGACAGCATGCGGCTAAACATGTTGTCTCTGGTCAGATCAGGGATTGGAACAGAGAAAATTAGTCCGACATTGTTTTGGCAAACTTGTACACCGAAGCAACACTAACTTTGGTGACCTCCAATTGGCGTAACCGGGTGTCATTACTGCCAGCATGAATAACAATCTTACTGTGTTTATGCTTATCCTTAGCCAGCAATTAAAGGTAGGATTTAATGTCGCCTGTTCTGGACCCTGGCAAACATTTGACTATGGTCACTGGTGTCTCTAGTACCACGTTTCTAACTATGAAGCTGCCAATTACTAGAGTCAGCTTCTCAGCGGGTGTGCCGCTGGGCGGGGAAAATCTGTTAGAAATGCAGACGTGTTTTTGTTGACCCATGGGGCGGGATCTCGGACTGTGCTTTCGACGTACCGTCACCCAGTCAGCCTGAGTCCCTGGCTGTGCGGGCTCTGCTGAAGGACTGCTATAGGGAGCTACCCTCAGTGGCTCCACACTAGCTAAGGTACCTTGGCTATCTGCTGGTTTTTTAACAGCGCCAAGTTGGGCCTCCAATTCTGACATCCTTGCCTCCAAAGCTATGAAAATGCTACATTTATTACACATACCATTACTACTAAAGGAGGCAGAGGATGAACATCTGACACAGAGATCAGGAGAGAGGAGGAGACTCAGAAAGAGATGGAGAAACAACAGAATGGGTAGCCATTGTGGAGCTAAGGCTAACGCTAAGCTAGTGACCACTTGCCACAACGAGAAAAGCCGTGTGAAACACGGAGGGTCCCCAAACATGAACTGCAGCAACAGAAAATATATTTTTTAACATCAGCGAAAGTGACGCAATACGCCTAACCACGCTCCTTCACAGGACCTCCAATCAACAAACCTGTGACGTCTTCGACTTCACCAGTTCTTCGACCTTGTATATTACCTGTTGTATATTATACTATACAAATAACCCACAACCATTTTATGACCAAAGTTCATTAACATATGCTTTTGTATAGAAATTAGGCTATGATTTTGCATTTTTTTTTATAATGAAAAAAAAAACCTGACCATTCTTACTTGGCAGTTTTCTGCCAAGTGAGAATGGTCAGGTATTTTTGTGTAGTAAATATAAAATTAGCAAAATTTACAGAGAATTTTTATCATTCTCCAACTTGAAATAAATATACAACAACTTAAGGTCATAAATTGAAGGCATGTACCGTAAATATCTATACAAGTTCCCAGTGCAACAGGCCATTTAGATAGTTAAAAACAAGCAGAACACTACTGATTTCTCAGGAGTGTTTGTGAATTTCATGCTATGCAGCACTTTGCTGAGAAGAGCCGCTCCACAGACTGTTTGAAATGCACTGGTATTGTCTTAAACTGAGTCACTGAGGGGAACAGAAAACGATTTACTGAAATTAGAAGTGCAATGGATCCACAGAGTCACAAATTTCTCTTCTAAAGGGCTGATTGAGGAACTGGCTCTTTACCGATTCTAGTGCTGTTTTTCCCATTTGGTTCATTCTTTCCCTTAATTGAGCTTCAGTGTGGGTTTTTAATGTAGAAATAGATCTTGCAGTCACTTATTTATAGTGCAGTCATTTTTACTCCTAAGCCAATTATAATTAGGGTTTTAAGACATCTTGATATGTTGAAAAAATGCAAGAAATAAGTACTAAGAATTGCATAAAATATGTGAAAACACCTTAATTTTCACAAATAAGATTAGAAGTTTGAATGATTTAAAAAAAAATCTAACTTAAAGTGATAAAAATATAGAACTGGTGAATATCCTTATTTTAGGCTCATTGACTTAAATAGCACTTTGCATTATTTTTATATATAATAAATTTCACCTATATTGATATAGTCTCCAGATTAGTGATTTTGCTGAGTTTTAGATAAATTGATGTACTGACTCCCAATATTGCAAATAGAACTGAGCAATTCAATCATCTTTATGCATGCTCTTAAGAGGCAGGTATAAAGTGCTTTAAAAAGGGCAACTTGACATTTTTTTTATATCAGTTCCAAACATCACATTTTCAGTTATGCTTTTTCACCATCCAACCTGTCTAGATGAAGTAGCTCACAAATTTATACTTAAGATTGGCTGTAAAATACAAAGACCTTAAAATGATCTCCAGATGTCAGATTAAATAAAATTAAAAAATGATTACTAATTGCATTTTTTATAAGAGGGATTGAAATCAGTAGTGATAAATGAAAAAAATGCTAAAGCTGCTACAGTTTTTTCTCTATGTCCCATATTTTTTTTAGAAGCAACATTTCTGCATGTCCCACTGACCTACAGCAATGGGAAAAAGACTCTACATCCACATTTCAATTTCGTTTCAGATTTTAAAGACACAATAATAACGTATAATATTGACAGCTATCAGGGCAATTCACTTACCTTAGCAAGCTGGATACTTGAAACTGTAGGTGAAACTGACAGCTTGACTTGCTTTCTGATTAATTCGGTTAACAAGGGTCGGCCACATAGGAGGCACTCGTTTAATTTTCAGGTAGGTCTATAGATCCATTTATTCATGTTAAAAAAAACAAGATGATGATGTCACAATAAATGTACCCAATCCTGACGCAGCGGAACACTGTGAATTCCACACCACTAAAGCTCAGTGGTGGGTGGCCTATAGGTGGCGCTGGGGTGTCGCCCTCCTTGATAAAATGTAAAATATATTTTTACAAATTCTGTTATATATGTATCAGTTTCACTTACTAAAGTGTGTCACTATGTAATATGAAATATATTCTGACCTACTGATATTCATTCACAAGTGAATTCCCACAGACAGACTCGAATGTTTCTATCATTGGGCACTGTTTAGAGTGCCCCAGTGGTGCAACCGAATAGCCAATTGTGTAAAGTTGCTAGAGCAAATGAATAATTATATGGCCAATCAGGTTCATAGAATTTCATGGCTTTGGGGCACTGAAAATATCGCCCCTTGCAGGTAAAAACAAACAAAAAACGCATGTGCAGCGCAGTCAAATCAGACGGATGATGGCAAACTTAACTAAGCTACGAGGTGCAGCTTCCACTGAATTCGGTGAGATCCTTATTTATCTACCCGTTCGCAAGAAGGACAGTGAAGGAGAAAATCCTGGTTAAGGAGCTGGGACCTGACAAGCCCGACATTATCATCAACCAGCAGACCAAGGAGAAAAATAAAGTCGACAACTGGAGTTTTTGCAAGAGTTGGTTTGAGCGCAAGTAGTGACTAACTGGCTGTGGAATAGCCAATGCACTTTTCTGTTTTCCCTGCATTCTTTTTAAAAGTGCCAAATGTGATTTAATGTGGACACAGTCAGGACAAACCAACTTGAAGCGTCTTTCCGAACGCATTAAGAAGAATGAACAATCAAGAGTTCATGTGGAAAACTGTGTCAACCTAGCTGTGCTCGGAAAGATTAGCATAAAGTTGGATTAACATAGCAGCTGGATGATGGACACCGCGTTGTGGTAATAAGGCACAATGAGGGGGTTGATAAGATAATCATATTTTATCTAAACTCATTGACTGTATTAAGTTTTGTGGTGCTTTTGAACTGGTATTTCGCAGGCATGGTGAAAGGGATGGTGTTCAATTGTATTTGTCATCTCACTGTTGATTCCATTTCATATATTAGAGTTGGTAGAGAAATGTATTGTTACATCAGCCCCACCAAGAATATTTTTCACCAGCCGCCACTGCTTAAGCTGTATCTAAGCTTTGCAAGCTGTTTCACAACTTTTATACCTTATATATAAATAGTTTGTTTGGTAACATTTTTGATACTGAGTGAAAACAAGAAATGGGGCATGTGACAGAAAAAATGCAAGTTGCTTGTAAGCACTGTGAGAATACTGCAACTGGTTACTGCTGTTACCTGCTACAAGACTAAAGTTAGCATCCGTTAACCAGTTTTACTTTTAGTCTGGATAGCATTTAATCATCTCTTGTATAAAATGTAAACAGATTACTCTGAAAAAATTTGAAACTGAAAATGCTATGCTAAACAGAGATTCATCACAACTCAGTTTGATACTGATTACATATTTACAATATATGACAAAACACAAAAGGGAGCATTATCAATGTTGGGATTTTTGGCATTAGCACCACCACAAAATTATGCAAGCACTATATAGAGTGGTCAATTCTCTTCACTTTTTTTGTGAAAACAAAAAAGGGGATGCTTAGTTTACCTAATCTAATAGCTAAGCTTCCCTTTTTCACAACTATTCATACCTTGAACAGATTGGCCTTTTAGGGACACATCTCACAGCAGACAACAAAGCCAAGACATCGGACAGACGGGCCATTGATGTAAAAATGATTATGACTGTCATACCGTACCTAACCTCAAAAGTGCCTAAAGGTGTCTAAGTCTGGAACTTATTGACAGTACGTTAGAACTGAAAAACTAAATCATGTTCTGAATGATTTTTAATTTTGTACTGATGAGTGTTGAAATTCTTGGTGGTTGAGTAGTTCTAAACCTAATTCTTTCATTACATTTCAATTACAGTGCTGTAAGACAGTGTTTGCCCCATAAAGATTTCTTCTATTTTTGCTTTTTCGTCACACTTTAATTTTCTCAGATCATCACGCAAATTTTGATATTGATAAAGACAACCTGAGTAAATACAAAAACAGCTTTTAAAATGATTTCATTCATTAAGATAAATAAAACAATACAAAATCACTTTGCCCTATATAAAAAGATGATTGCCCCTGCTTGTTAAATCGTGAATTAACTTTGATTAAACTACATTATTTAAAAAGCTTAGCTTAATTTTACAAGCCAAACTAAAGTCTGATTTTCAACCGACGTGCAGATCTGATTAATTATTTTAATCAAATGTCTCTGACAGCTGAAAGATCTCAAAAAGCAACATATCATTTAAAGAAATTCAAAAACAGCCGAGAAACAATCAGATTGACCTCAGTCAGTCTCAAAAGGGTTAAAAAGCCATTTCTAAAAATTCAGGATGCCTGGCAGAAAAAGTGAGAGCTATTATTTACAACTGGAGAAGACAGCAGTGGTGAACCTAACCAGGAAAGGCCAGTCAACCAAAGTTAGTCCACGAGCACATCGATGATTCAACTAGGAGGTCACAAAACAACCCAGAACTGTATCTAAAGCACTGAGGACCTCACTTGCGTCAGTTAAGTTCAGTGTTCAAGATTTAACAATAAGAAAGAGACTGGGCAAAATGGTCTCCAGGTTCAAAGGCCAAACCATTGTTGACCAAAAAGAACATAAAGGCCCATCTCACGTTTGCTATAAAACATCCTGACGATCTTGAAGACTTTTGGAAAATCTGTGGACTGATTAGAAAAAGTGGAACTTTTTGGAAGGTGTGTGTCCTGTTACATCTGGCTTAATACTAACTCAGCTACTGACAGTCAAACATTGTGATGATAATGTGGGTTGCTTTGCTTCGTCAGCCATGCCATAATTGATGGAATCAGGAAATTTGCTCTCAACCAGAAAATCCTGGAGGAGAATGTCCATCCATCAGTACAAGACCTTAAGCCCAATTATACTTTGGTTCTGCAGGAGAACAGTGACCTAAAACACAGTAGCAAGACCACCTCTGAATGACTCAAAAAATGTAATGAAGTTTTGGAGTGTCATAGCCAAAGTCTGGACTTAAATTCAGTTCAGATATTGTAGCACAACTATAAACATGCCGTTTACATTCAAAAACCCTCCAATGTGGCAAAATATTAAACATTTGTGCAAAACAGTGTGGGGTGAAATGCCTTAGTGTTAAAGACTCATTACAAGTTATTGCAAACTCTTGAGTTATTGTTGCTATGAGTGGCACAAATAGTTATTAGGTTTTGGGGGAAATTTACTTTTTCGTAGAGGGCCAGGTTGGTTTGGATAGCTTTTTAACAGCACTGCATATCACACATCCCTTATTTGCATCAAATGCATAAACAAACACCTGCAAAATCAGACTCTAGTTGTATAAAAAAAACATATGAATAGTTTGATGTTTTTTGTCAGCTCCAGTTTCTCATTTTGACATATTAACTGATGTTGCAGACATGTCTATCTTGCCATCACGACACAGTACCTCCCTAGACACCATCATGCCCTGCTGTTCTTCTCTGTAAGCAACAACAGATAGGACAGGATTATTTTTCTTTCTTCTTTAATTTTTTGTGGTTTGGCATTATCTTCGTGCACCTGTGCTAAATGCTTTAACCTGATTCTCTGTCAGTTCTAAGGTTTACGCATTAATAACCTGGCCTTTACCACATTTTAAAATTATTCCAACCAGCCCTAAGTGTTCAAACCCATGCAGCACAGATTCACTCATGTCAAGAAGAACATCCAAGAAAAAAACAGTTTTAAAGGGCATTTGGTTTATTTTTTTTCCTGTGCTTTGACTTGTTCTAACAGATGTGCCCGTCCTAAAAATACTGGCAAAATGTGACTCATTGATAGAGGAACTTTAATCATGATGGCCATTGAAGGGATATAGACTTTTTTGAAGTGGGATTGTTGTAAGAGGTAAAAACCAGTGATTAACTTGCTTGACCTGCAGCAGAAAGGTTGTTTTTTTTGTTTAATTATTTTTTGAAACCAGATTAATTACTTCTAGAGGGTAGATCTAATGGCTAGCCTAACTGAAGCCCAAGGCAAACCAGATTCGTACCACAGCTGTACAATATGGACAAAAAAATTATTTTTGCTCTGTTTTGATAATTATCACAATAAGGTTTCAAAATAAAGGGTTGGTGTTTAAGCATCTGTTTCAATACAAACTTAAAGAACAAATTAAAACATGTAATAAAACCTTAATGACAACTAATGAGATGTATTTTCAAATATTGTCAAAGGCTAAATACTGAATTTGCTTAATAATTGCAGGGCTTTTTTGGAATGATAATAATGACACTTTAAAAAGCCCATTTGGCATACTGTTTAAAAATGCAAATATGTTTGAGAACAAGTTTGAGCACAATACTGCAAATCATGTTCACACTAAAGCTTGCAATATCTTCTCCATCTTGTAAAAATGCTTAAATATAACGGTGACCCCATGTAGTGCCTGTTATGCGACATGCATTTTCTGTCTTATTGAATTTTATTGCCTCCCTTTACAATTGTTATTGACATTTTCTGTTTCTCAATAAATGATTGAAATATTTTTATTACCCAGTACTCATTTGTACCATCTTGAAACAACTCTAATCCGAAGAATATGAGAGTAGATTGTGTTAGCATTACCTTATAAACCCTCATTAAGTTTGTATTAGATTTACACAGAAGTCTTAAGACTTTTAAGACACTCTATTGGCATTCCCAACTATGACATTTTTTAAATTGTAAATACTTTAGATGGTAAAATTTTTCTTTGGTCTCCTATATACATTATTTTAAATGTGTAATGAAAGAAGAAAGGTGTAACTGTGTGCTTCAGCTTGACAAGAGAATAAGTTACTTTTTGCCATGAACATCATTTAAATTTTTACCTTTTTTTTAAAATTAATGATCATTTGACAACTTGGGCTAAAAATTCATTGCTTAATAAATAGTCTGTTAGCACCCCCAAAGTGGTAAGATTAATTCATTAAATTACAATGTATAATATATTACAATAGTTTTGGCTTAATTACCCAGAAGTTGTTGTGTTTTATCTTTTCATTATTATGTTAGTTAACAGAATACTGTCCTGACCTAACGAGGCACTCCTCGAAACTTCAAGAATAACATCTGACAGAACAAATCATGTCAGAATGTTCTTTCTTAATCAAAAGCTGATGGTACAGATTATAAAAGACTAATTTATTCAGAGATAAAACAAATATTTAAATTAAAAAATGTATCAGATAATTTTATGTAGACCATAATAATATGCTGTAATAAAATTGTATGAGAAAAAAAACACATCTTTACGCTATTACATCTTACTTTTTAAAATGCAACATGATTTTCAAGACAATTCAAACAATTTTATAGGCAAAATAATTAGCAAAAACATCTAGCAGGCCTCACTGCAAGAAACAATGACTCTCTTACATCCCTGCCCCCTTTTTTAACTGTAGCAATATTATCACTAGCTTTCAGCAGACAGTATTTTTATATTTTTCACATTCAAATGCTTGAATATGCCAGAGAAAGTCTGAAATAGCTGTCTAGTTCTTTTTTATTTCTGTACTTCAATATAATTCTACTATCTCTAAAACATTTTTGTTGATTATTTCACTTATAAAAAAATTATGTTCTTTTTACCAAAGGGTTGGGTTTCTGTTTTGGGCTTTGCCGAAAATACGTCACCAAAATATATAATTTCCAGACTCCACTAAAAACAGCACTCTTAACTCTGCGATTTTGTGCTTAAAAGGTCACAAGTCTCTAACAGTAAAAACAATATTTGTCTGACTCGGGGTGCTTTATGGATGATCAGAACCCGCACTTGATGGAAAAATGCTCTCTGTTGTGCTCAGGGTCTTTGAGAGGGCAAAACTCTTGTTTTGTGTCATGTCACTGTTACGTTTGACCAAATGGAGAAGAGAAAAGGTTTATGGCTGTCACATGTACTCATTCCAACAGTTTTGTTTCCATAGAAACACAGAGTGCCGGGCTGCTGTGTATTACAGAGTTACATAAGACCCTACCAATAATGCGACAGACAATCTGATATGGGATTTCTCATTTGACTGGATTTCTATTTCAGGAATAATGCACAGCAACAGCAGAAAATAACAAAAGCAGCATTTTCTTTTTTTACCACTGCTATATTTGGTTGCCAGGACGTACTGTACTACTTGAGTTTTCTGATTACCGTAATGTTTATATATATTTTTTGTGATATTTGCATCTCCATGTAATATTGAACCATGTCATGGCATCACTATAAGTGGAGGTGCACAGTTTAATATTATTGCTGTGTCTCTTACAGTGTGTGCCATATGAATGTGGGTGTTGCAGAACAGCAGGTCTTTAGCAACACAACTGAACATACGTGATGCAACTCTGCCTGTAATTATGCAGTGCTTGGGCAATGGCTATTGAATTATTATGTCAATTAAATGTATATTAATTAGAGATTTAGTCCAGTACCATTAATTGTTTGTTTTAGAAGAACTGTACCGCTGATCCTGACCTGAGAGTCTCCTTTGTGGGCTGCTTGGTTCAAACATGGAGTGAGCTGAAACAGGCAGCAGGGTTTCACAGAGGAGACCGAGGTCTTACAATAACTCCTACATCATCTGCAGGACCAATAGGGCATTGTTAAAAGATGTAAGATGAAACTATTTGAGTCTTATATATTACTGTACCATATTTTGCCTCAGGTGTAGTATCAGTCCACAACCTAATTGCTGGTCATATAGACGAGTTAAGCTGATGTTGATATTGTCACCATGTATTTACAATATCGATTTTACTTGAGTCTACTGTTCAATAAAGCTGATAACCTCTGATGGTGATGAAGTACCAGTTCCTGACCTATAAACAATATGTTTTTCATGCTACAATCTCCTGAGATTTGGTACGCCGTGACCACGTATGTCGATGGCGACAATGTTGTGGCTAGAGGCTGTTTAACAGGCTCACCATAGAATAGGATTTCCATTCACGCTTAACTCTCAAACGCTTTGGCCCTCAAGTTCACATTAGCTTTGCCTGCCTCATTCACCAGAGCACGCTTGCATGGGCCTAAAGGCAGTGGCACTTTGAAGCAATAGAGCTGAAGTAATACTGTGAATACCCCAAACGCACTTGATACTCAGTCTTCTGCACATCTGTGATTGTGTACAGGGTTGTGATCGGTGAATTATCTCACAGCGCTGGGAATCAGGCGGAATCGCAGATGCTTCTAGTTTGAATGATGACAACGTGGCTGTTGGCAGCAGTGTCTCGCAGTAAACAAGTGCCCCTCAGATTTGGCAACAAATGTCTGTATGAACAATATAGTTGCGATTAAACCAGTGATAATGAGCAAAACATTTGCTAGTTTTAATATGAATGTCCCACGGTTAGAAACATTTTAAAAGAAATTTCTAAAGAAGCTGGCTGTTTACTGAATGTTTTATCCAAGCATCTTAACAGAAGGTTTAGAGGAAGGAAAAAGTATGGTAGAAAAAACTGTGCAATCAACTTGACGAATTGTGAAGCAAATCTAATTCAAGAGTTTTGAGGAGATTCACAAAGGATTTACAGCAGCTAGAATCAGTGCTTTTAGAGCAATTAAATGTACAAAGATTTGTTTAAATGTTAATGGCCAACTTGTGCTGTGTTCATTTTGATTTACAGATTAAAATAAGAACATCTTTCCTTATATATATTGGCTGTTTCTCTGTGTTTGTGTCTGCCACAAATTACGCCATGATATTTGATATAAATCTCCATGTAAAGAAATATTTATTCTATTAAAGCCCTGTGTCAATATTTCATTTCACCCAAGTTTCAAACCCTCATTTTACATCAACAACCGGAAATTAATACAGTTATCAAAACCCTGTCTTTTAAATTAGTCAACACAAACAACTTTTGATGCAAACCTATTGGAAGGCAAAGCCTTGTAAGTTGTAAGAACATAGAAATGTGTTCTTTCTCTAAAGGCTGCATGAAAAAATTAGGGCATTGTTTCTCAACAGCTGTGTGATTGGTCAGAAATTGGAAATGGATCTGGTTACTACATTGCCATATGCTGCTGTGGGAGGCTTCCCTGGAGACCTGCATTTGAGTTACTTGTAAAGTATGAAGAACATACTGATCCATTTCTCTGCTCTTGCAGAGGATTTAAAAGCCTTTACATTATAGCATCTACTTTAGAATATCATCAAAAAGTTAAATCATTTCAGTAAATCAATTTAAACAATATTTTAGTAATTCTATAAAAATGAAATATATAAATATATAGATTAATTACATACATCGTGATACATATTCCAAACTATTATTTTGTAATTTTTTTGTAAAGATGATATCTTATAGCTAACAAAAACCCAAAATTCTGTTTCTCAGAAAATTTTAACATTATATAAACAATATTTTTCTACATAAAAATGTGATGTCATGGTCTTTACAAATTAATTCACTAAGGGAAGGAGGAGTGGAAGAAAAAAGTTTAGGGTGCATAAGCAACAGGCATAACCCCGACCTTGAGAGGATTGTGATCCATTTCATTCAGTTCATTTCAATTTTATATACAGTATACAGAGATACTTTCAGTAGGTCAAGATTAAAATTTAAAAATAATTTTTTTTAGCTGTTTGAGGCACAGCATTTTTACACTCAATCTAATGCACAACATGGGTGAAAGTTAACCACTTTTCTTTCCTTTGGTATTTCATGCAGGCTGATTGAAAGTATTTTAAAGTATTGTTGAAATACAGTGTTTTTGATACAACATAGTTATTTCCATTTTGACTTTTGTATTTTTTGGGGAGTATTTATATGAATACGTTAACTTGACACACACGTGTCAAAATGATCCATTCATCCAAATGTGATTTAAAATCATGTTACATAATAATAATAATTTTCTATCAGACAAATTAGCTGTAAGTGGGGCCAGACAACATATTTGTTTCTCATTTGTCACATGATCAGATATTTCTGATAACAGATAACATGGCTATGAAGCTCTACTATCTCTGTAGTGTAATCACTGTAAACTGGTGAAGTGTGAGCAAGCAAAATAAAATGCAGTTCATCACATCAGTGGAGTACTAATCATAATAGTTGGGACCAAGTAATTGTATTGCAAGTCTTGAGTCAAGTCCTAAGTAAAAAAATGAAAATCCAAGTTGGGTCCAACGTCAAGACATGCTTGAGTTTTAAACAAGTCATTTGACCAACCATGTAATTTAATCAGAGTAATAATAATTTTGAGATTTTAAAATTTTCTTAATAGGTGTTTTTTTTTTTGCCAGTACAACCAGCAAGAGGACATTAACAACAGAAAATCAGTGTTGGTGTTGCTTTTTACAGGAAATATTAACAAAAGCAAACAAATTTAGCTAGTAGAAAATAATAAGCAAATTGATCCATATTAAAAAATAACTGAATTTCACAATGAAATTAAAATGATTTCCATGTTTACCACGTGCAACAAAACAAACCTTCGTTTACAATATTAAATGAGTAACATCAGATGTGCTGCTATCTGCCATCTTGGATGTACTAACTTGTTTGCGGTTCAGACTCAGAACAAAGACTTGTAATGTACACATTGGAACATGTGAATTTCCAGAAGCCATGATTAAATTAACGACCACAGAAAAGTATAGTTGTCAACCTAACATTAAGCAAATGTTTATTAGCCCTTTTTCATCATTCTTTGTGTAAGTTTAATCGTCAGACGGTCAGTAGATGTTGCTTATGTAGATGTACCTTCACCCCAGATGCTTTTCTAAATCAGATCTATTTATTTTTGATCACCTTGCTGTCTATGCAGGCAAATTAAATTATCTATAATTGTTCTCTGTTGTGTTAGATGTAAGGATTATACGAATTTACTGAAAACTGACTTGAAATTAATAAATGAGAGACAATTAGTAAAATACAGAGGATCATCGGAATAAATAAACATTTCAGTTAAACAGGCAATTCGTATCTTACAAATTTGCATGTAGAAAAATAAACAATTAAAAACAGATTTTTACAGCTGCATGTTAATATTTTAGAGATTCACAAGGTTTTGCTTTAAGCAGTGGTGTGTGATGTAATGTGCAGACAGCTACAACAGGAGCTGCTGAATATTGTTGATGAGTAATCACTAACAAGCCTCCAATAAGTTTGCATGAAAAGATGTTTGTGTTGACTAATTTTAGAGACAGGGTTGTGCTAACTCTATTAATTTCCTTTTGTGGATGTGAAGTGAGGTTTGACGCAGGGGTTTAATGGAATAAATGTTTCTTCACAGGGGGAGCATTAATTCAAAATTCATCATGGTGTGACTTGGAGCAGATATAAACACTCAGACAAAACAGCCAGCTGATTCAAAACAGGCTATTTTTGTTTTAATTTGCTCTTATTTGACCTGAACTTTTACACTGGATATGCTAATTTCTTAATGTACATTTAAGATGATTTTTTTAAGATAGACATTTTAGCGCAAAATGAACCTTTTTAAGACTTTTTTTCTGCAGACATGTCCTGTGATGATGTAACTCACAGGCAGGATTAACTATCTTAATCCTTCATCTTTTGTTGCTAGAAGCCAAGATTAAGATGTGAACTGAATGCGCAAGTAGCAAAAAAGTTGATGTGAGGAGAACCTCCTTTCACACCATAAAACCTTTCTTTAGTTAAATTTCTTTAATGAAAAACTTGGTTCTTTCTTTTATTGTCATAAAATGTCATGTATTATTTTTGCACAATTGTAAAACCTTAATCTGTAACACTGCTATACAAAGGTATTCATACTTCTTCACATTTTCTCATGCAACTACATGTCACAAATATCTGTTTTATTATATTTTATTTCATAGCAAAATATCATAATTATGAATTGGAAGAAGAAAGAATACATTGTTTTCAAAGTTTATTAACTGATAGAAATCTGAGAAGTTTGGCAGGCTTAAGGCATTCAGCCCCTCAGTCAATTCTTTGTAGAGCTACATTTACTAAGTCTTTTAGGGCATGTCTCTACCTGCACATTCAGAGACTGAAATTTTTGTCTATTTTTATTTTTTCTTAAAATCTCTTACTGTACGTTTAGGGTCGTTGTCCTGCTGAAAGGCGAACATTTGCCTCTGTTTTTCCCAGCTGAAAACAGGAATTCTTCCAGGATTGCCTTGTATTTAGCTCCCTCCAACTTGCCATCAATTCTCAACAGCTTCTTTGCCCCTGCTGAAAAAAAACATCCCCACAGCCTGATGCTACCAACACCTTGTTTCTCTATGTGAGGTCCATCTCAGGTTTCTCTATATACTAATTGAGGGACTTCTGAAGGCAGTTGGTCACACTGGATTTCATTTAGGGGTATTAGATTAAAGAGGGCTGAATACAGAAGCACACCACACATTTTTCTGGATTTTATTCATAATTTTGATTAAAAAGTATCATTTTCCTTACACTTCACACTTATATGCTTCTTTGCATTGGCCCAATAAATAAAATCCCAAGAAAATACTTAGAAATTTGTCGTTGTAAAGCAGAAAACAAGACATACAAAGAACAAATATGTATAACATTGTTAGGATCAAGTTTACTCTGTCTATTGTCTGTATGACAAATGTACTGGCAATTTTCTTCTGAGCTGTTATTTTAAAATTAATTGTGGCTTTAGGGAAAAAATATTTAGTAATCCATATAAAGCACACGCAGCAAATAACTTTTAATTATTTTTCAAATTAGCCTGGAAAGCGTTTGTAAACATCACGTGCAGAAAATAAAAATCAATTAGGCTTCTTGTTCAGACAGCTGGCTCTGTAATGCAGTAAATATTGTTTTGTTGAGGCTGTTGTGTTTACAGTATTGTTGGCTTTGTAATCTAAAAATAGCATGAATGCTGGAAATATTTTATGGAACATTGCCAAGCACATAATTCAATCAGAGCCTCATTGTTTAACATTGGAGACATGGAGCATCTGAACTCTGCTGTGTTTGCTCATAGAAGACATCCATTTCTATGTTTCCAGAAGTTTAAAGTTTTTTATGTTTTTCTGACAGGGATGACCTGCCAGGCAAGGACGTCATACACGGAGGACGAGGTTCTCTGGGGACATCGCTTCTTTCCTGTCATCTCCTTGGAGGAGGGCTTTTTCAAGGTGGACTACTCTCAGTTTCATGCCACGTTCGAGGTGCCCACTCCTCCTTATAGCGTGAAGGAGCAGGAGGAGGCCCTACTCCTCTCCTCGCCCCTCATGGCACCATCCCTGTGCAACAGCGGGGAGAAGAACAGCTCCCTGGACTGCCTGGAGACCCTGGAGGACAATGACAGCACCACCAAGCTGCCTACCAAGTTGCAGAAGATCACGGGCCGGGACGGCCTACCCAAGAAGCTGCTGAGGATGAGCTCCACCACCTCAGAGATGACTTACAGCTTCGGAGACCTACCCATGAAGCTGCAGCGAATCAGTTCAGTCCCCGGCGTCTCTGATGACAAACATGCCGGGAAAGCCTCCAAGATCAGCACAGAGCCTATCAGTAAGTCGGTAGCGGACTTGCCCCCGAAGCTGCAGCGACTGGCTGGGGGAGGAGGGGGAAGGATGGACGGACACTTGCCACCTAAACTTAGAAAGATGAACTCAGATCGCTTTACATAAAACACGCAACAAATTTTAACTCCTGCTATCCTCTTTTTTCTGAACCTGAAATCCTTGTACTATTCCATATTTATTAACAGACAATATTCTTATATTAAAGGAGCTGTAGAATATGTGCACAAATTCCTTATATAAAGTAGGGGGATGGAAATGAGCACATTTGTCCCTGGATGTAAGTGATCTTGCTCTAATGAAAGACCTCAGATTTATTTATTTTTCTTTCTCTTTCTTAAATTTTCTTCGTTTTTTTAGGACTATGTACAACTAGCACAATTTGGCATGTAAGAAGCGGCGCATGTAGAACCGAATCTCAGTTTCTGGCATGACAATTTGTTGATTTAACAAAACAAAAAGACAAAAAAATTGTTTCATTAGTGTATTTACAGACAGTGGACGATTGCACAAAGCCATATGATTTACACCACTGAAAACCTACATAGCATTGGTTCTAATCTGTAATGAAGAAAGGCACACGTTTGTTTTGAGTTGATTGCTTTTGTTGTTTACTGTAAAATTGTGGCAATGTTACGTTGGTTGCATGCTCCTCTTACTGACTTAGCTATACAAAGGTAATAGACAAAGATGTTTAGCCTTAACTATATTACCTTGTTCCCATTTTCATGTTTGTTCACAGCTGGATTTTTGGTATTTCATATGCAGACTATTTTACCATGTGTGATTTTAAGATTTTATCTGATCAAATTCAGAAAGTGCTGCTAGATGATGCATACTATATTTACAAATGCATTATTAACATCAGTAAATCTGGGCACAATGATACACAATTTTCTCTTGCTTATTGATGTAACACTTAAGTTGAAATATTCAATAGCTGTAACTGATAAGCACAAAACAATCGTATAAATCCCTAAAATGTTAGAAAGCATTTCTTGTCTCTGCAATCTTCAATAAGCCAGTGCTGCTTTAACAAAGGCACCATTAGACTTTCAACTTACGTGTTACTGGTGAGATTTGGTGGGCCTGTAAAAAAATAAAACTAATCTTTGTTTTTAGGGACCATTATATTCCTCTTTTGTGATAAAAGCAATAATATTATTATAAAATCTACAACCTATAGCCACAGGGTCTACCACAGCCCCCTATGATTGTTCTGTTTACTTGATCCGTGCCATGAAATCTGGTTTTCTCTAAATGCATCAAAGACATTGTATGATAACTGATCTCTTCAGGAATAAAGATCTAAAGTAACTATTTATCATCTTGGTACTTGATGGTAGATGGATCCAAACTTTACCTGTTTGATGAATAAATTACTGTCAGCTGATTACAAGAGGTAATGACCAGAAACTCACAAAAACTATTCTCTTTTGTACTCAACGACCTGCTTGCAGCCCAGAACATCAAATGCATTGCCTTGTATAAGTCTTCATGCTCCATTAGCATTTCCATATTCTGTCCCAGCACAACCACAAAATTATACACTGTTTTCTAAATATTTTACATGTAAAATGTGAAAAGGAGGATGTATATACATATATATATATATATATATATATATATATATATATATATTTTATATATTCAGTGCTCTGTAAAGCAGCCTTTCCCTGCACTAAACGCTACAATCTTTTGGGTGGTGTCTATTAGCCTTTGGCATCTAGAGACTGAAATTTTTGCCCATTCTTCTATGCAAAATTGTTCAAATTGAATCCGCTTGGCTGGAAGGTCAAATTTAAAATTGCTCTACTGCAGCTCTTGCAGTATATTTAATGTTATTGTTCTGCTAAAACGTGAATTTCCACTCCAGTCTCAAGTCTTTTTGCATCTTTAACATATTTTCTTCCAGGATTTTCCTGTATGCAGCTCCATTCATCTTTCTATCAACTCAGACTAGCTTTCCTGTCCCTGCTAAAGAAAGACATCCCCAGAGCATAATCATAATGCTGCCACCGTGGCTATAGAACATGCCATGTGTTTAGGGTTGTGGGCATTGTTACTTTTCGGTCTTAAATCGATGACCAAGATGCAAAACCTTGTATCTGCTGGATTTCCTGATTCATAGATTCCAGTTTGAGACCAATTGAAGTCTGCTCATATTTAGTCTGACTCTAAGAAATCCCCACTTTTTGTTGGGACAGAAAAGCCACAATTTGAAAACTTACAATCAGGTTTACTGGGAGAAAAATAAGCTAATTGGTCATCGATTTAGCCTAATGCAATTAGCCCAAAAAGTTCAAATTTTTCTCATCTGTCACCTAACCCGTCCATGGGCCTGTTAACTGCTTCTCCAATAATTGCTTCTCCAATTATTGCTGTGTGTCAGTTTAGGTGGATGGCCATTTCTTGAAAGTTTTTGTGTACTGTCAGCTCTTTCCGTTTTTTGGGGAATGGGTTGACCAGTGCTTTGTGTGATGTTTAAGGTTTGGGATATTGTTTTATAACCTAACCCTGTTTTAAACTTATCCACAATTTTATCCTTGACCTTGACTTGAAGGGTATTCAGTCATGAATTTCAGGTGTGAACATTTAGGGCAGTCCCCAGCAATGAACACACATAGGAGGAAGGACCCAATGCAAAAATGAAGTTGTGAAAATTGCTTTCTTTTTTACAACACACAAGTAATTTAGCTTTTCTTGGTGACTGATTTTATCTTCATACCAGTATTATATACACCTAAAATTTCCACAGCATTGACGAGTGAGGTACAGGCCATAGAAGGTATGATGCAGATATTTGTAGCTATAAGCATTCTTGCACACACATTTACTCATAGTAAATGCTTCAAAAAATTAATTGCAGTGCTGGCATTTTTTCTCACCTACTGTCATGTTCAACACAGTTCTGACCCACATACAGAAAACACTCAGAAGTAAAGTTTAACGTGTTTTTATTGTCAGCAAAGTAATCAGGGACGAGAACTGGAAACACCAACTGTACTGAAAGAAAGGAGAAGGGACTGGTGAATAAACTGACAATATATAGCAACTGATTAAAGAGATCTGAGAAATGGGTTACTAAATTGCTGTTGCTTGAACCACCAGGGGTAGAAAGATTCAGAGTCTTAGCTTGCGAAGTGAGGTTGCTCAGTTGTCTTCTCAGCTGCTGGTTTGGTGCAAACCAGATGAAGCACAGGTGCCAATGCTTGCGATGGAGGGTGGAACAGGGTACGCTTATGCCTTGGTCCTGAAGTTGAAGGAAGCGGGAAGCCGCCAGCTTGGTCCGTGTCCGAAAAGTACAGACGGTTGGGAGAGAAATCCACAAGAAGGTAGATCCAATACTCACTAGATGATTATCCAGATTGCTCAGAGAACCTCTGGAATGAAGTCGGGTCTCAGCAAGGTAAACAAAGCCTCAGGTAAAAACCTGCGAGGGAGCAAATACAAAAGGCTACTAGAAGCAGCAAACGCTGACTGGAGGCAAGATGAGTGGCAACTAGTGGACCAGGATTCAACGCGGCCCTCAGACCAATCTAGATGAGGATTATGTTTTCGCAACCAGGCCTGCGAGGGAGCAAATACAAAAAGTTACTAGAAACACATGAACAAAGCAAAAATCAGTAGAGGCTGAGCTTGTTACCACTAAAGCAAACTCTCTGGCGTCGAAGTGCTGGCAGCCTCCCGCTTAAGTACTCCTCCATGCAATCAAGAAGCACTAGAGATCCAAGGTTTTATCTGGGACACATGGAACGTAGGGTGTATGCGAAGGCTTGCAGGCCGACGGAGGCGAACCGCAGAGGGACTGATCACGGCCTCAATCTCATAAGGTCCGATGAAACGAGGCAAAGGTTTTCGGGACATAGACTTAAGTGGTACATCACGTGCTGACAACCAGACCTTTTGGCCAGGCCAATATTCCGGGGCAGGCGGCGTCTTCGATCAGCGAAGCGCTTGTTCAGTTCTGCGCTTGTTCAGTTCTGCGGTTCGTTGGAGGATTTGGATGGTGGAGTTCCAGATGGATTTGCAGCGATGTATGTGTTGGTGGACCGAGGAAAACGTAATGTCTGTCTCATCAGCAGAAAACAAAGGCGGCTGGTAACCAAGGGATGCTTCGAAGGGAGAACGTCCTGTAGCAGAGGAAACATGAGAATTTAATGCATATTCAACCCATGGTAGGTATGAGCACCAGTCCGTTGGGTTAGTAGAAGTGAGACAGCGTAGAATGGATTCAAGTTGTTGGTTGAGTCTCTGTTTGTCCATTAGATTGAGGGTGATAGCTGGAGGTTAATGAAACCTTAGCTCCCAAAGTTAAGCAGAACTGCTTCCAGACCTGAGAGATGAATTACGGGCCTCGGTTGGACCGAATTTCATGTGGGATCTCATGCAAACAAAAACATGTTTGGTGAGTAGCTTAGCTGTCTGCAGAGCTGACAGTCAACGGTCAACAATTGTGAGAATGGTAGTCATACCTGAGGATAGGGGTAGACCGGTAACAAAGTCCAAAGCAATATGGGACCAGGGACGGCTAGGAATACTAAGAGGTTGGAGGAGACCTGCGGGTGGTTGATTACTGGTTTTGTTTCTGGCACACGTGGCACAGGCCTGAACAAAATCCTTAACGTCCTTATGAACTGAAGGCCACCAAAACCTTCTCTGTATGAGAGCTATGGTTCTGCTGACTCTGGAACGAACCTTAAGCGGGACATAGGTGCAATTGGGTGGTCCTGTGGCAGGGTCGGGTTCCTGTTGTTGAGCTCTGAGGATAATGTCTTCCATCTCCCACCTGAGTGCCCCAACCGTCCAACTGGACGGTAGAATGGGAGCTGGCTCCTTTACTGAATCATCAACAGCAAACTGTTTGGAAAGGGCATCAGGTATAGTGTTCTTACGTCCAGGTCTGAAAGAAATGCATAGATCAAAACGTGAAATGAACAAAGACCACCGGGACTGACGTGGGTTCAATCTCTTAGCTGACTATATGTAAACCAAGTTTTTATGGTCCGTCCAGACTTGAACAGGATGTTCAGCTGCCTGAAGCCAGTGGCGCCATTCTTCGAGAGGTAATTTAATGGCTAATAACTCTCTATCTCCGACGTCATAATTTCTTTCTGCGTTGTTCAGTCTACGTGAAAAGAAGGCAGAAGGATGTAGTCTCCCATCCTCAGAATTCTGCGACAACACTGCTCCAACCCCAAAATCAGAGGCATCGACCTCTAAAATAAACTGTTTCGAAGAGTCGGGGTTAATTAAGATGGGAGCCTGAGAGACCTTCCTTTTTAGTGCCTGAAACGCTTCTTTGGCCTCAGGTGGCCAGGAAAATGGAACCTTAGAAGAGCTTAAGGCAGTAAGGGGTGCAGCTGTCTGACTGTAATCTCTTATGAAACGTCCGTAAAAGTTTGCAAATCCAAGGAACCTCTGTAATGCTTTATGGGTGTCTGGTACAGGCCACTCCAGGACTGCCTTAATCTTCTCGGGGTCAGATCTACCTGTCCACCCTCGAGAATGTAACCCAAAAAGGTAACAGAGGTTTGGTGGAACTCACACTTTTCACCTTTCACAAACAGACGGTTTTACAGAAGTCGCTGAAGTACCTGACGAACATGGCGACGATGCTCCTCAATGTCCTTTGAATAAATCAAAATGACGTCCAGATACACAAAAACAAAAATGTTCAGAAAATCTCTAAGCACGTCATTAACAAGGGCCTGGAAAACAGCAGGAGCATTGCAGAGACCAAAAGGCATGACCAGGTATTCAAAGTGACCGAGTGGAGTCTTGAAGGCCATCTTCCACCCACCCCCTGGCGGATCCTAACAAGATGGTAAGCATTTCTCAGATCTAATTTGGAAAATACAGTAGCACCATGAACTGGTTCAAAAGCTGAGGAAAGTAGTGGAAGAGGGTACTTGTTCTTGAAAGTGATCTGATTTAGGCCCCTATAGTCAATGCAGGGTCTTAACGACCCATCCTTCTTCCCTACGAAAAAAAATACAGCCCCAAGAGGTGAAGAAGATGGCTGAATTATTCCTGCAGACAAAGACTCACTAATATAATTCTCCATGGACTTCTGTTCGGGACTAGAGATATTATATAGCCTGCTAGAGGGTAGGGGGGCACCGGGGAGTAGGTCGATAGCGCAGTCATAAGGCCTGTGAGGTGGTAAGGACAAAGCCTTGCTTTTACTCAAGACTCTCTTGAGATCATGATATTCTGAGGGTACATGAGTTAAGTCACAATGACCTCATCTTCCTCATTACCCTGTTCAGAAAAACTCGGAGCGAACGCTGACTGGAGGCAAGATGAGTGGCAACTAGTGGACCAGGATTCAACGCGAACCCTCAGAACAATCTAGATGAGGATTATGTTTTCGCAACCAGGCCTGCGAGGGAGCAAATACAAAAAGTAACTAGAAGCACATGAACAAAGCAAAAATCAGTAGAGGCTAAGCTTGTTACCATTAAGGCAAACACTCTGGCGTCGAAGTGCTGGCAGCCTGCTGCTTAAGTACTCCTCCATGCAATCAGCAGATAGGTCGCACCTATCATCCAGTGCACCTGAGAACCTCCAGCACCAACTGAGAAACACTGAAGCCATGAATACAAGTACACCATACACACACACACCAGCACATACACACACACACACAGACACACACACACCGACACAGACTCTGACACCTACTGATTTTTACATAGGGTGCTGCAGGGAAAATCTCTTTAAGAAGTCTGGTGTGCAAACATTTGCATTCAGAACATACAGTGGCTGCAATCCCTGAGGAGCATTTCTAGAAAACTCCATGACTGCAGTGAATGTGTGTAAACGGCAAGATTAAATGGCCTGATAATGTTCAAGTGTGTTTATCAAAGGACAAATAGACCTGTGCTTAAGGACAACGTGAAAAGGCAAATTATTAAGACCAGAAAAACAAATATTAATTTTACTACTTCTTTTTTCTTCTTTCTCTTCTATTTGCTATTTTATTTTGCTTTCCCTAATGTGAAAAAGCTGCTTAGGTTTAGGACAACAATACTATTCAATCATTGGAGTGTTGTAACTAATGCTAACTGGAAAAAATAGATGCAAAGTGCTGGTACTTCACTTGAGTACTTTGTATTTTTTTCTTACAGCATTTTTCACACTAAATTACAGAGGATCTCAACATTCATACATTTTCTGTGTAGGTTTTACAATTTGAGAAGCAAAATATTTACTCGCCATTCGTGTCTCCATGAACGGCGTCTTGCAACAGAAGCACACCCCCAGCTTGTCATGGGGAGGATGTTATGTCGTTTCCGCTGGCCGCACACTTCCTCCATTAACTCTTATTTTGCTATTAGTTGTCAAATATTGGCAATTGTATCTGGAGTATCATTAAAATAAGAACTGCAGCGTCTCAGGCAAAGGTATAACAGCCAACGAAACGTCTGCCGTAGGCAAATTCTCTCAAGACAGCTGTTGTGCAAAAGTACAAAAACAAGGTCTGGAGAATTATTCTGCTCAGGAAATTTAAAAATCATAAGTATTCATTATCATGCTTATGTTAGCATTAATATACTTAATAGACTTAGGACACAGTGCATTATGGTCAGTTTTGACGATAATGTGTACGATCTTTGTACACAACTTTTACTGTTCATGTATCTCATTTTTTATGTGTATAGTTGATCAGGAAATTACAGAAGTTTGTTACAAAGTTTAGCGGACAATTTGAAATACATGAAGGCTCCAAAAACAAGGCTTAAAGTGATTTTCAAACAGACAAGAGACTTCATTTAGAACTTTAACAATTAAGACCTATAGAGAACTACTCTGCTGATGGCGTTGAAATTGAAATTCACAAAAATTAGATTTGTTGCTAATGTTAGCATTCTTGGTTGGCTCATGGGGTTAGGGCCTCATAATCTGTTTTAACTGTATGATGTAACTAATTTCCTATGCACTAAATAGTCAAAGAAAAACTAATTAATATAATTTAGAATTTAAGGGGAAATTTTAATGGTGCAAGTGTTCCAAAGACAAGGTGCAGATGAGAGGCTTTGAATTAGAATGAAAAATACTTTATTTTTTAAATTGTTTTTTACAGCACTAGTGGCCTTTATTTTGTTATTGTCTGAAAGTGAGCTGTCAGGAAATGGGGAGAGAGCCTGGGGGGAAGACATGCAGCAAAGGTCAATGGGCTGGGACTCGAACTTGTGACGGGCTGCGTGAAGGACCAAGGCCTCCGTACATGGGTCGTGTGCTCTACCCCTACGCCACTGTCGCACTCTAAAAAAAAAGTATTAAACAGTTAAACTGTCTAGAGAATGAATCTACTCAGGGATTTGAAAATCACAGTAAGTAGCTCCATAGCATGCAGAGATTAGCAATAACATTTTCAGTTGCTTGGGGTGCAATGTGTAATTGGCTGCTTTGACCAAAGTAATGTGCAACCACTGCCTTGTGGATGAAAAACGACAAAAATTTTGTTTGGAATTTGAGTGGACAGGTCCAATGGCAAGAAAATTCCAATAACAAGGAGAAATATTCTCAAAAAGACCAAACAACTCGAGTAGGAACTAAAGGCTGCTTAACAATTTAGATGTTTACTGAGTTCCTCTGCTCTGGCATTTTAAGCTAGTCTGAAAATCACAATAATTAGCTTTATTGGCATGACGGTGTTAGCATTAGCGTCACTGGTTGCTCTAGGGCACTTTGCATTATAGTCTTTTTTGACTAAGGTAGTATAGAATTAATGTAATTTCTAATTACTGTACAATGGATAAAAAACTTTATATTATTTCTCTCAGATTTTGAGCAGACAATTTGAATGGCTCTTGGTCCAAACCAAGGGGCACAGTCATTCCCAAATAGACCTGAGACTTCAGATTGGAACTTGGCAGATTGGGTTTTTTAAACATGCACCTATTCTTGCATCTCACTGAGTTAATCTACCACAGATTACCAACATAGATCTAAAAATACAGATGTTTGAGATAATTCAGGATTTTGCAATTCAAGAATACACCAAACACTCGTAGAAATATTTGTTGATCGACAATTAATCAAGAAAGATCTAATTTAATGACAGACATAAATGTTTTATTCAGTCTAAACATAAAAATCTATTATTCTTTATGTCATCAAAGCTCTTTTTTGAGATAATTTAAGATGTGTTCAAGTAAGAAACTGGACTAAAGCCTTGTGAATAATCTCAATAGTATAAATATAGAATTTTGTTTTTCAGATTTATATCATACAGTCAGAGGTTTAAGGCAATGTTGAAGAATTGCTCATTCCTCTTTTTTTGTCCATTTTACTTGACAACACGCATGTCTGCAAACCAATTCGATCTGTTTCTAAATTTAGATAAAACTGAGTCAGACAAACAATTCCACGTCGACACAAAGGCAGTGTCACCTCTTCAGGCGTTTTCATCGTTTTAATCATACTCTTGTGTAATCGGTGCTGCACTTTATTTTCTCAGCACACCATTTGTTCCCGTTAAGTATGCCATGTATAATAATATGTATTTGAAGAGAGCCCCTAAAGGACTTCTGGAGATAAAAGTCAGTGCCATTATTGTATTTATCACAAGCAGATAGGTTAATTGTGTCTTTATCCTCAGATAACTCTTTCCTCAATAAACACATGGGACAGATCGAAATATCGAAACTGCTGATGGCATCATCCTCAGACTTCTTGGAAATGGGGTTCAATTCTTTTTTAGGCCACCTTAAATCAGAACTTGTTCTGCTGGAAAACAATTGCCCTTTATCACCAAGGAGATCTGTGCTCTGGATGTCACTTTTTTGTGGGTGTGTGGGTGGTGGTGGTGGGGTTGTCTTTTGTCTGTGCCTTTCCTCCAAAATAGCATTTAAATGCAAAAATAATTGGCACAGACAGAGGTGGGGGGGGGTGGGGGGGCTGTCATTGGAAGGGAAAAAGGCTGTTCAGGGTTAAAAAACCTTTTTTAAAAACCCTGGGAAAATAATTACTACTTGGGAAGTCTTGAAAATTTTTACGGGCCCTCTGTTTTATCAAACATACCTACTGAAAAGTCATAAACTGTTTTATTAGGGGGAAAAAAAAAACAAATGTGCTAAAAAATTGGCAGCATTTTCATTGTCTCTATGTCAGTTGTATTGAATGTAAAGACTTCTATAATCACATCAATTTTGTTTTAACAAAATTTTTAAAAAACCAAGTTAAAATAGGTTTTGCGGGGTGAGCTGGCATTTTCTCGAACCACATCAGTGCCGTGTAAAAGAGGGAAAATATTAAAACCCATCACAAGGGGAGATTTTTTGCAAAAAAAAATGAGCTGCGGGTGTTTTTTTTCGCTGCCTACAAAATGTCTTCTTAGCATTATAACAGCTAGTCTCTTGCCTTTGATGTCCTGTGACATGCTTGATTTGCTCATGCAACAAAACTACAGCATGAAGGAAATAAAGGGAAATGGTGGTAAAAATAATGAAATATAAAAAATATGGGCTTTTGTGTCAAAACACATTTGTTATTGGGAGACATTTTGTCTTAGCAGGAAAAACATGTTCAACTATAACTGTGTTTCAGTAATTTAGCTGTCTCAATAAGCACAAAATTGCATTCCAGGGACTTGTTTATTGACACCTAGCTAATATGAGGAATGAGACATTTCACTTATTTCCATCAGCACAAATGTAGTTTGCATCATACATTTTAAGGAAAACATAAGAATAATTCAATTTATTTCTATAATTTGCTCAGGTGAAGATAGGAAACAATATTAACAAAGATCAAGGCTTTTCTTTGACAGCATTATGCTCTGCTATTCAATATATAGTTCAATTTAATGCATTTATTGTTTTAAAAATGTCACATCTAAGATCATTGCAGTGGGAATGCTTATAGGCCCCATTCTGTAATGAGAAACCTGTTGATTAATGCTTTCATGTGCTTGCACATGTACCTAAAAAATGATAGTTCATCCAATGCACACATATTCCTATTGTGTTTTCACTACATTAATAATTAACTCTGCCTTTGTGGTTTACTCCAAGTGCTTCAATAAAAATAAGATTCCCTCCTTCATTCCACATTATGTGTGTGTGTGTGTGTGTGCATGTGAGTGTTTGTTTGTATTTTTACATGATGAGGCCCATTTTCTGAAAAAAACACCTCGCTGTGAGGACCCCCTGCTGGTCCCCATGGGGGAAAATGCTGTTGTTGGGTTAGAGGTTAGGTTTAGAATAAAGTTGTGAATTAAGTTTAGGTTAGGTATGTACTTGTAATGGTTAGGTTTAGGGTGAGATTAGTGTCAGGGTTTGGTCATATAACTGAATGACAAATGAATGGAAGTCCCCATAAGGATAGAAAACCCAAGTGTTTGTGTTCCCTGTGGGGTTTTTGTGGGGCGTGGCCCTGGGGTTTTTTGGTTTTTTGTGTTGCCCGTCTGATGGACTGGTGACCTGTCCAGGGTGTTCCCCACCTCTAACCCAGTGACTCCAGCCCCATGACCCTGCAAGGAGCTTTTTAGATGATGGGTGAAATAGCTTCATGAACCAGGAAAGAAAGTGCGGTCTTCTGCAACTAAAGCACTACAATGACTTTGAGTACTAAGAATCTGTTCCAGTTATATTAAACTTAGCTGTTACTTAGATACTTTAAAAAAACAAGTTGAATCTTTTTTAAACTTTAGATAAGTAAACCATGTCCAGCAGCCATGTACATATTGCAATCAATCTCATTTAACATCAGCTCTTTAAAAATATCTTTAAAAAATTATATTTTTGATAATAATACAACCGATGCTTTCCCAGAACGTAAAGGTTTGTTTTCAGTGAGCCTTAAAAGTTACTCTAAAAGAATTCACAGGGTACTTTCCGGAATTTACAGGTTACTTTCTTAAACTTACAGGTTATGTTCTGGAACTTACTGGCTTCTTTATGGAATTTTACTGGAACTTACAAATTAATTTAATTAAACTTACAGGTAACATTGTGGAGCATTCATGGAACTTACAAATCACCTTCACTGGATGTACATGGTACTTTGAGGAACTTACAGGTTACCTTCAAGAATTTACAAGTTATTTTCTGAGGGCTTTCAGATTACAATCAAAAACTTGCATTGTGTTTTTCAGAACTGACAGAACTTTCAGAACTTACACGTTGCTTTCTGGGAATTACAGGGTACTTTCTGAAAGCTACAGGTTACATCCTACAATTTTCACTTTCTGAAACTTTCAAAGAACTTTCTGAAATTTTTATTGAATTCAAAGGTTACTTTAAGTGAAGTACAGATTACTTACCCATAACTTACAGGTTACCTTCTTTAACTGGTTACCTTTGGGGACCAGGCAGTCTGCAAGAAGTTAAAAACAGCACTTAGAAAAGCACTCTGTAAGTTCTGTATGGTACTAAAAAGTAACCTTCAAGCTGAAAGAAAGTAACGTGTATGCTAAAAATAGGCACTGGCTTTGCTGTGCATTGCTACCATCCTTTTCTCTCCAAACAGGAGAGTTCAGAAGGGGAACCTGCTGTGCATGTGTCCTGTGTTTTGTGCCAAGTAAGAACAATGGTTTCAGTGAGCTTTGCCACAGCAAACCGGCTAATTGTCTTTCATCTATTACTATTTTTCTGCCATTTTATTTAAAAGTTATGATGTTGTGTCTGGTTCAACATGACTAAATGGTTTATGTCCATTTTGACAAGCTTTGTTAATTTCTATGGGTTTAATCATGCATTAAAATTGACAAATTGATAATTAACCTGGATGTCAGCATATGCACAATGAAAATATAAAAAAAACATACTTATTGACAGTGCAATTTTGTTTTTACACAATGAGTCAGTCAGATTGTTTATATTAGTTTTAAACCCATCTAACCAAAGCGAGTGGGAGAGAAAAGTTTTCAAGGCACGTGTAGTGATTTCCAATTAATCTTTATTCCTGCAACTCCTGATTCATGAGCTCTGGGTGTGATATACCGAGGTTTAGTTTATGTCAGGAAGCTTAGTGCTCAGTCGAGCTCAAGGTGATCAAGGTAACAATTTGGTAAAAAAATACAAGTGATGTGGTGCTGCTAAATCCTCTGTAAAAGAAAGATACATTTATGTAGAAGGTTGCTGCTTTTTGCAAAATTGAAATGCTGACGTTTTTCTATTTTGTAAATAAAAACATTCATCACTTTTAAGTCCCATTTGCTTTAAAATGAACAAGCCAAAGTATTTCTATGTCTTCCACAAAATTATAACCACATTATTTATTAACCAATTTACCAGATTTTTCTTTTGAATTTTGTAGTACATTATGAATCCCCAAAGATCGGCGCCTTCCAGTGATAGAGTAAGGCGAACAAAAGACAAAACTGACAGGGAGATAAGAGAAGTGCATTACAGACAGAAGAGGAGACCCAAATTTGTGCGTGGGATGAATAATACATTTTCCTCAATCCTTGCAGTCCTCTAAGTTAGCAAAATGACAGTGATCAAAGTTGAGTCTGGGAGGGTTGGTATTAAAGTGGAGATTAAAATGGTTGGTAGAGTGTAAAGGAGAACACCAGAGGGGAGGATAGAGGATATTTCTGTCTCTTGTCAGATTCTGTCATGACTTGTTTTACATTTGCACTTTGCCTCCTTATCCCAAAGCTTCATTCCTTGCAAATCAAATAGGTTTTTATAATTTGATGTGGAAAAAGCTGACACAGCCCAACGCGGCGGCTGCAGAGACAGCAGGCTATATAGTGTCGCCCTTTGTTTTATTCCACAAAGGATTTGGTTGGAGCTTAAAATAAATGTGGCAAAAGAGGGTTGAGGGAACAAGTGATGGCTAAAATATTATTTTTAAACATATCCTCATCCTCGCAGATGCACACATCTTCTACATACCCTCCACAGAGCCACAACAGATGCCTCGTCTCTGGTGTATTGTATTCGTAAGATAGCGGGCCAGTGTGGGTGTTTGCAAAACAACTCAGTTTGCACCTGAGTCAAAATCCATTTCTGCTTTAGTCGCCAACAGCGTGAGGAAAAAGGAGCTGAGTAGGACACATCACACCACTTTCTCTGAAGAATACCGAGCCTGTCTGCCTGATGCTTGCTTTATCTGCAATTCATATTTGCTTCAAGATCAGTTAGCGACTGCGGCCTTTCTTTGGCATAAATAATATTTTTCAGAGGACAGGAAAGAGCAGGCTCTTTTTTCTTTGCACTACGAGACACCACTGTATGTCCTCCAGCTGAAAATGCTAATTTAAGCAAAGCGTGATGTGAGCGTCATTAGTGCAGATTTACTGGCACTGAGGAAGGATTTTTTTTTCTTTTGTTAAGTTTTAATTGGCTCTGTGGTTATGATTTTTCTCTGTATTAAAACTTAGTGAAATACATACAATGCCTTACAAAAGGATTTATTCCCCTTGAACATTTCACATTTAGTCACCTTACAACTACAGACATTAGTTTGTTATATTGCGATTTGTGACAGGCCATAAGAAAATAGTATAAAGTTGTTAAGTGGAGGGAAAATTAAAACTACTTTTTAAATTATGGGATTCATCTGTGCTCACTTCCCTTTATTCTCCGTTGCCTTCAGAAATCACCTAAATTGTAAATAGAGTCCACCTGTGTGTAATTTGATCTCAGTATAGATACAGCTGTTCTGTGAAGGCCTCAGAAATTTGTTACAGAGCATTACTGACCAAACAGCATCATAAAACTCAAGAAACATAGCCGACATATCAGTGATGAAGTTGTAGAGAAGTTTAACACAGGGTTAAATTTTAAAAGGATATCTGAAACTTTGAACATGTCACAAATATCCATTTTAGGAGTTTTACAAAAAGAACGCCATTAAAGACAGGTGTCACATGGCCCATTTGCATTTTACTAAACAACATGTGGGGGACATAGAAAACTTGTTAAAGAAGTTGCTCTAATTCAAAATGCAAAAGGCCATGTTTAGCAGAAATCTAACTGCAAATGACTCTGGACACACCATCTCCACTGTGAAACATGGTAGTGGGTGCATCATGCTGAAAGGAGGGTGGGGAGGTTCTTTAGTAGAGATAGTGAAACTGATCATGCAAACAGAAGGATGGTCACCTTCCAGCAGTACAACAAACCTATAGCCAGAGCTACAATGGAGTGGTTTGGATCAAAGCATATTTATATGTTGCAATGGCTCAGTCAAACTAAACCCCTAAATCCAACTAAGAATCTGTGGCCAGGCTCTTAAAGGTTCTTCACAGACCCTCTGTGACCAATCTACCTGATCTTGGCTATTGTAGATCAAAAAACGTTTGACTCAGGGAGGCTGAATGCAGACGGACACCCCACTTTTCAGGTTTTCTTTTGTAAGAAAAGAATTAAAGGCCATATCTAATTTTTCTCGCGCCTCAGATGCATTACTTTGTCTTGGTCTTTCACATAAAATCCCATTAGGATTCTGATTGTAATAAAATTGGGAAGAAGTTCATTTCTGAAGGTATGAATAATTTTACAAGAGACTGTAAATTCCAGTTGTTCAAGTAAAGTTGAACAAAAGAAGAAAAAAAAATGATTTACATCCTTCCATGCGAAGGATGTATACACTTGTTTGAAATAACTGCATACAAAAGGGGGCACCAAACACAGTAACCGTGGTGCTTTCAGCTTAGCCAGAAGGACTGAAATAAAACAAGTGCTCTTTCACAATCCATGGCTGCTAAAAATAAGCTTGCTCAGACGAGGGAGGCAGATTCTCGGCTGCATCCTCTGCTCTGTGGCTGTGGAGGCAACTGTTTGATAAGTGTGGAGCTATGAGAAAGAGATTTTAAATGTGTGTTCCTGCAACCGTGATGTGGCGTACAGAAGGGTTTTGATCCAGCTCACAATACAGCACTAAATCTAGCATATTGTAAACACTTTTTAAAATCGTACAGTCACAGAAACAACTTTTGATGAAATTTAAGTTAAATAAACAAGCAGGGTGGCATTGCATTGCTGCATGAGCATTTAAAATAGACAGTAAAAAACTTTAAATTGTAAAAATGCATTTTAAATACTTCATAACAAGGATTTCCCAATGAAACACTTGTTTCCTAGCAACTGCAACGAGAATACATCAAATGTGCATGTTGCCAGGATTTAACATGTTTAATTCAAATGTGGATTCTTTTTTCCTACTGTATGTGTTCTGTAGGAAGATGTTTTAATGAGAATGAGCCAAAAAAAGAAAATACAGCTGGTTTCACCTAACTGAGCGAAACTATTTTCCCCTTCTGCTAGTCACTCACTTCATCATTGTCTCTTCACTGTCATTGCACTGTGGTAGTAGTGGGATGAATATTTCAGGAGTCAACATGGCGTTCCATTTGTTACTTTGGCTGTGAACAGAGTTGGACTCTCCCCACAGGTAGATAGGTGTTTACATCCTGCCAAAAGCCTCTGTTCACTCTACACAAACACTTGCCATTTTGCTCTGATGCAATTACAACTGAATTTTGGCATCTGTACCAATAAGTATCCCCTATTTCCGCTTAAATAAATCTGAGTTTTTTTCTGCAGATAATGTTCACCATCATAAAATGTGTTTATATCTTAAGAACAGATGTGGCATGCCAAAAAAAGCCTGGAACAATCTGTGCGTATGGATATCAGCTGCACAGGTGGAAATGGCTGTCAAGAATCCATGTATGCACCAATGACACATTTATCTCCCCAGTGTATTTGTTTTTCCAAAGCTGATTCTGCAGACTATTAATAATCTGCAGAGTCTTTTTCCGGATGAAGATGCTACTTGGTCTAAATGCTGAGATATTGAACAACCTCGTGTTTAGAGGCTATATTAATTTGTTGGACACAGCCCTGCATGTAATTCATAATGCAATCTCCTCCCATTCATTTTTGATGCTATGGAAAAATAGAGCAGGCTTAAAGCCTCCACTTTCCCTCACCACAGGAGCCTAACCTCCCATTGGTGATCAGCCTTAGGGAGCTGATTGGACTAAATGTTGCAGAATGAAGCACTGTTTTCTTCTTCTCTTTGTGTTCTTTCTTTGTCAGGGTCATATAATCACAAAAGGGCTTAATTTTCTCATTCTGCTGTTAGTTTGAAGGTCTGGCAAGATCAATAGGTTTCAGCAGTCGGGACAATAAACATTGAGACAAACAGAGAAGGGTGAGGTCACTGTAGAACCCAAGCGACACATGAAAAGGCCAAAAAAGAAACATATGGGTTTCAATTTTACTTCAGTTAAAGGCAGACTGGCTAAATGAGGCAAACAGATCACGAGAGATAGCGATTTGCCAAACCATTCATGCCTCTTGTAGTTTTCCCCATTTTGTCACATTGTAATATCAAACTTCAATGTCTTTATCTGTATTTCAAGCGATAGACCTACACAGAGAGGCACACCATTAGGTAGTAATAGTAGAAAACTATTTAAAAAACAATTTATATATTTATTTGCAAATAAAAATCAGAAATTGATGGTGTGAATTTGTATTCAAATCCCTGACTACCACTTTGTTAAACCACATCTGGCAGCGTTTATACTGGCAACTCTTGTTTTTTGTGTACCAGCTTCCCAAATCTAAAGACAAATTTTTATTACCTCATTCATCTTTGCAAAATTGTTTAAAGCTTGGATAAAAAAAAATAAAGTAAGCTTTTTTCCAAATTCTACCACATAGAATGGCCGTTGTCTGGGCCATTCTAACATATTCAAATACTTTAAAATATAAAACCCTCCGTCTTTTGCAGCCTCTAATGGGTTTTCTTCCAGGATCTTCTTGTATCATCTTCCTATCAGCCCTTACCTGCTTCCCTGTTCCTGTTGAAGAAAGGCTTTCCCACAGCATGATGTTCAGAATGATGTACAGTGTTACTTTTTGCTACTCAAACCGTTTTTCATATATGCCAGAAAGTTAGATTTTGGTCTCAACGGTTCAAAGAAACGTCATCTGCAGGTTTGCTGTGTCCCAGCTTGTAGCAAACTGCAAACAGGACTTTCTATGCCTGCCTTCCACCACTAGCTTTCTTTTTGCCATTCTTCCATAAAGGCCAAATTTCGGGAGTTTAAAACTAATAGTTGTCCTGTTAACAGATTCTCTCACCTGAGTTGTGGATTTCTGCAGCTTCTCCAATGTTGCAACAGGTCCCTGGGTTTGCAGTTGTGCCATATTCTTTTCATTTCGATGGTCTTAACAGTGCTCTCCATGATGGCTGTTTTCTTCTCCACAACTTTACCCTTGACTACTGTCGCTTCGTCTTTGAAACTGTGTTTTGTTCATTAATGTTCCCTAACAAACTTGTAATGACTTTGCAGAACAGCTTTTGTCACTGATCAGATGACTTCTGAAGGTAGTCAGCTGTGCTGGATTTTATTTAGGAGTATTGGTTAAAAAGGGGTCAAGATTTTTATTTGCTAAAAGTTTTGAAAACCCTTAGAAGTAGTTAATAGTTTTGTGTTTCCATTTTTGTGGTTTTCACTGCTTATTGTCTGTTAGACAGAAACACAGTTGCCATAAAAGTGATGGCTGAACTGACTTAATCCTTTTTTTGTGTAGTTTTTTTTCATGTTCTCCAGCTTTCTTCCACAGTGGTAGGTGTATTAGGTTAGGTTGAATGGAAACTCAAAATTGCCCTTAGGTGGGAGTACAGCTATGCACACAGCACAGTTGTTTGTTTTTGTGTTTCCCCAGCAATATACTGCTGATCTTTCCAGGTCACACCCTGCCTGGTGACTCCTGGGCTTGGCTCCAACCCCCACCCGATAAACCCGGTGAGCACCTGATCAAATTTTGCACTATTCTTCTGGAAAAAAGTCTTCTGAGCAAGTATTTATAGTAAATATACTTACAAAAAACGGACTTTCTGAATTTTTTGAAGATACCACTGGCACCATATGATTCTCTGTTAAAGGAACCGTTATCACTATTAAAACTGTTTTAAAAACTATTAAAAAAATAATGATATCACATTTATTGAAAAAAGGGGGCTTATTTGCCCATGTATGCACTATATATGTACAGTACTGTGCAAATGTTTTAGGCAGGTGTGGAAATAATGCTGTAAACAAAGAATGCTTTTAAAAATGGAAGTGTTAATCATTTATTTTCATCAATAAACAAAATGCAGTGAATGAACAAAAGAGAAATCTAAATCAAAATTATATTTGGTGTGACCACCCTTTGCCTTCAAAACAGCATCAATTCTTCTAGGTACACTTGCACACAGTTTTTGAAGGAATTCGGATGGTAGGTTGTTTCAAACATCTTGGAGAGCTAACCACAGATCTTCTGTGGATGTAGGCTTTCTCACATCATTCTGTCTCTTCATATAATCCTGTATAAGGCTATATACAGGATATACTATGTATTTTGGAAATAGATGATACCCAGAGTACTCGCTAGACTTGCTGTACTACATGGCACGGCATCATCTCTCATTTAAACTGACAGGAAGGTCTGGGGGCAGCAGTTCCCTCAAGGACAAACATCCTCCATTCCAAAATGCAGAGTTAGGTCTCTGTAAAAGCACAATGTCACACACAGGGACAACTTGTTTATGAAGGTAAATCACAGATCCCCATAATGACAGAAATGCAAAGAGGAATGTAATTAAATGAGGACCATTCGGCTGGTATTTTCTTTTACTTTTTTACATTTTGACATTTTATATTTATAATAAAAACACTGTCTTTTTCCAAGGCTTGTGACATTTAGTCCACCAGTATATATATATATATATATACTATATATATATATATAATATATATATATTATATATATATAATATAAAATATATTGATACATAGATATACAGTACAGACCAAAAGTTTGGACACACCTTCTCATTCAAAGAGTTGTCCTTATTTTCATGACTATGAATATTGTAGCTTCACTCTGAAGGCATCAAAACTATGAATTAACACATGTGGAATTATATACTGAACAAAAAAGGGTGAAACAACTGAAAATATGTCTTATATTCTAGGTTCTTCAAAGTAGCCACCTTTTGCTTTGATTACTGCTCCGCACACTCTTGGCATTCTGTTGATGAGCTTCAAGAGGCAGTCACCTGAAATGTTTTTCACTTCACAGGTGTGCCCTGCCAGGTTTAATAAGTGGGATTTCAAGCCTTATAAATGGGGTTGGGACCATCAGTTGTGTTGTGCAGGAGGTGGATACATTACACAGCTGATAGTCCTACTGAATAGACTGTTAGAATTTGTATTATGGCAAGAAGAAGGCAGCTAAGTAAAAAAAAACGAGTGGCCATCATTACTTTAAGAAATGAAGGTCAGTCAGTCCAAACAATTGGGAAAACTTTGAAAGTGTCCCCAAGTGCAGTCGCACAAACCATCAAGCGCTACAAAGAAATTGGCTCACATGAGGACAGCCCCAGGAAAGGAAGACCAAGAGTCACCTCTGCTGCGGACGATAAGTTCATCCGAGTCACCAGCCTCAGAAATCGCAGGTTAACAGCAGCTCAGATTAGAGAACAGGTCAATGCCACACAGAGTTCTAGCAGCAGACACATCTCTAAAAACCAACTGTTTAAGAGGAGACTGTGTGAATCGGGCTTCATGGTAAAATAGCTGCTAGGAAACCACTGTTGAGGACAGGCAAAAAGCAGAAGAGACTTGTTTGGGGGCTAAAGAACACAAGGGAAAATGGACATTAGACCAGTGAAAATCTGTGCTTTGGTCTGATGAGTCCAAGTTTGAGATCTTTGGTTCCCAAAACCACCGGTCTTTGTGCGGCGCAGAAGAGGTGAACGGATGGACTCTACATGCCGGGTTTCCCCACCGTGAAGCATGGAGGAGAAGGGGTGTTAGATGTGGGGTGCTTTGGGTGGGACACTTTTTGGGGATTCATTAAAAAATTAAAAGGCATACTGAACCAGCATGGCTACCACAGCATCTTGCAGCGGCATGCTATTCCACCCGGTTTGCGTTAAGTTGGACCATCATTTATTTTTAAACGGACAATGACCCCAAAACACCTCCAGGCTGTGTAATGGCTACTTGACCAAGAAGGAGAGTGAGGGGGCTGCCCCGATGACCTGGCCTCCACATCCCCGGGGCCCCTGAACCCAAAATCGAGATGGTTTGGGGTGAGCTGGACCGCAGAGTGAAGGCAAAAGGGTCAACAAGTGCTAAGCATCTCTGGGAACTCCTTAAAAAGGACTTTGGAAAACCATTTCAGGTGACTCCCTTTGAAGCTCATCAACAGAATGCCAAGAGTGTATGTAGTAGTAATCAAAGCAAAGGTGGCTACTTTTAAAAAAACCTAGAATATAAGACATATTTTCAGTTGTTTTCCACTTTTTTTTTCAGGGTATAAAATCCACGTGTTACATGTTTTGATGCCTTCAGTGTGAAGCTACAATATTCATAGTCATGAAAATAAAGACTACTCTTTGAATGAGAAGGTGTGTCCAAACTTTTGGTCTGTACTGTATATCTATATATCAATATATATATATATATATATATAAATATATATATACTTTCAATTTGCTTTCAACAAATTGGAAGTATGTAAAGCTGTTGCTGGCACTGCTGTGTCATCAGTTGGGAAATTATTCATTCTGGCTCAGCTCAAAATATGCTTACCATCTGTTCTATTTTATTCCAGAGCCCAACTCATGGCTCATGTTTAATGTATCTGTGCTAATAGCATCATCTTTGTATAGTACAATGGCAAGCTCTGTATCAGGAAATCAGTGGCTGAATGCATTCAGAATAACCTTCTTTCACAATTGTTCACACAGCAACATCTAAAACCTACAAAATAATTGCCCTCCTAAAATTTAAAACATAAATAAAAGGCTATACAAATCTGACCGTTTTTGCTTTCAAATTGTAAATTATGAAACATAAAAGTGATACATAAGGAACAAGGAACTAATTGGAGCATGCAGGCGCAACATTTAAAATCTATTCAAATCATTTTTCTGAGAGGTCAGGTGTGACGCATTTTAATATGATTCCCACCCAGGAGAGTAATTTCCGGACTCATGGAAGAAAAATAAACATTGTGCCTTTAAGGCATGTTTCATTATAGATATAGTCTACAAAACCCTTTTTTTGGCGGGCTACAATAAATCTACAATATTAATTATATATAAAAAATTTTATATATATATAAATATATATAAAATTTTAAAAAATTTACACTCATTTCTTTGGGCAACCCTTTGGTCCAACCCCTGTATATATGTATGTATTAAACACACACTGATGTTTTCAAGCTTTTATTCCTGTTCATTTCATGGTTACGTTCATATTATGATGAATATTTCATTTACAGCTAATGAAAACACATTTAAGAGTAGAATATTACATCAGACCAGTAAAAAGAATTTAATACAGAAATCTAAGCCTATTCTAAAATATGTTTGATAGCTGCTTAAAGGTTATTATTTTAAAAACGTACTTTTAATCTGAGAAATGAGCCTCATCAGAACTCAGACTGTAATTTATTGAATATGACAAATAGCGGTGTCCTTCAGGCTTTTGTTCCTAAGTCACTTTCATTCAATATCATATTGGCACATGCCTAAATTTGTTTATAGATAATCATAAGACAAAAAGAAGAATGTGCACTCTCTTTCAATTCTAGGACTATAATATTACAATATAATATTACAAATAGTTTATAAAATTGTTAATTTTAGATCATAGCCATAAGATTCTGGTTTCTAAACCAGAATCAGAATCAGTCTTTATATACCATCTGTACTTTCACACAGGTTCAGGTACATAGGAATTCTTGAGTTCATCAGTCGAACCTAACACACATTTAACAAGCTATAAAAATACTTGTCTACCAAAAGGCTATATACAGTTTAAAAAAAATGACTTAACATTATACATTAAACAATGAAGCTGCGGGAACAGTTTATGCTTTTAATGGGCTTCAGATGAGTATAGGAAGATAGAAATTAGATCAACAAGGACAGAATTTAAGTATATATATATACAGGGGTTGGACAATGAAACTGAAACACCTGGTTTTTAGACCACAAATTTTTGTATGATGTAGGGTTTTTGTGGCCATACAGCGTCAATTTGTCTTGGGAATGAAATAAAAGTCCTGCACAGTGGTCAGAGAGATTTTAAGCCATTCTTCTTGCAGGATAGGGCCCGGGTCACTACGTGATACTGTGGGGGAAAACGTTTCCTGACTCGCTCTTCCCAAAAACACCCAAAAATGGCTCAATAATATTTAGATCTGGTACTGTGGGGGCCGGGGAAAAGGTTCACTTCACTTTCATGTTCATCAAACCAATCTTTCACCCTTTTGCTGTGTGTATTGGTGCATTGTCATCCTGGTCCCGGGGCACCCCCGTCAGGATACAATGTTTGAACCATTGGATGCACATGGTCATCAAGAATGGTTCGGTATTTTCCTTGGCGGGGCGCGTCCATCTAGCACAAAGATTGGGGGCCAAGGGAATGCCATGATATGGCAGCCCAAACCATCACTGATCCACCCCCATGCTTCACTCTGGGCATGCAACAGTCTGGGTGGTACGCTTCTTCGGGGTTCTCCACACCGAAACTCTCCCGGATGGGGGGAAAACAGTAAAGGTGGACTCATCAGAGAACAATACATGTTTCACATTGTCCACAGCCCAAGATTTGCGCTCCTTGCACCAAAAAACTGATTTTTTTTGCATTGACATGAGTGACCAAAGGTTTGGCTATAGCAGCCCGGCCGTGTATATTGACCCTGTGGAGCTCCCGCGGGACAGTTCTGGTGAAAACAGGAGAGCTGAGGTGCACATTTAATTCAAACCGTGATTTGGGGCAGCCGTGGTTTCTTTTTTTTGGATACCATTCGGCTTAGCCCCCAAAACATCCCTTTCAGACAGCTTCCTCTTGCGTCCAACAGTTAATCCTGTTGGGATTGGTTTGTCCTTCTTGGGGTATGCTGCCTTACCTGGATACTGTGTCTTGATACATCACAAAGACTTGCTGTCTTGGTCACAGATGCCCAGCAAGACGTGCACTAACAATTTGTCCTCTTTTAAAACTCTGGTATGTCACCCATAATTTTTTGTGGCATTTCAATATTTTGAGCAAAACTGTGCTCTTACCCTGCTAATTGAACCTTCACACTCTGCTCTTTACTGGTGCAATGTGCAAACCAGGCTGGTCCAATTTAGCCATGAAACCTCCCACACTAAAATGACAGGTGTTTATTTTTCATTGTCCAACCCCCTGTATATATTAATATATAATATATATATATACTCCTTCCACCGCCCGATAATGTCCTCAGTCGAGGTCAGCAGCCTCCCACCCCCACTATAAACAGTGTTGGCGAAGCACTGCTTCCCCCTCCTGAGGCGCCGGATGGTTTGCCAGAATCTCTTAGAGGCCAACCGGAACTCCTTCTCCATGGCCTCACCGAACTCCTCCCAGGCCTGAGGTTTTGCCTCTGCCACAGCCTGGGCCGCGGCACGCTTGGGCTCACGGTACCCGTCATCCGCCTCAGGAGTCTCACAAGCCAGCCACAGCTGATAGGACTCCTTCTTCAGCTTGACAGCATCCCTTACTGCCTGTGTCCACCACCGGGTTCCGGGATTGCGGCCGCGACAGGCACCACAGACCTTACGGCCGCAGCTACGGGCAGCAGCATGGTCAAAGCTCTCCCGGAGGTTGGAGTTGAATACATCCCTGGCCGAGGGCTCCACCAGATGTTCCCAGCAGATCCTCACTATGCGCTTGGGCCTGCCAAGTCTGTCCGCCTTTCTCCTCCGGCAGCGGATCCAACTCACCACCAGGTGGTGATCAGTGGACAGCTCAGCCCCTCTCTTCACCGAGTGTCCAAAACATGCGGCCGAAGGTCTGATGATATGACAACAAAGTCGATCATTGACCTCCTGCCTAGGGTGTCCTGGTGCCAAATGCACTGATGGACACCCTTATGTTTGAACATGGTGTTCATTATGGACAATCCATGACTAGCACAGAAGTCCAATAACAAAGCACCACTCGGATTCAGATCGGGGAGGCCATTCCTCCCGATCACGCCTCTCCAGGTGTCACTGTCATTTCCAACGTGGGTGTTGAAGTGCCCCGGGAGGGGCACTATCCAGCAACCCCTACCAGGGACACCAAGAAGGCCAGGTACTCTGCACTACCGCTTGGCCCGTAGGCCGAAACGACAGTCAGAGACCTGTCCTCAAGGGATGCGACCCTCTCATCCACTGGGGTAAACCCCAACACGAGACGGGTGAGCTGGGGGGCAACAAGCAAACCCACCCCAGCCCGCCGCCTCTCCCTGTGGGCCACTCCAGAGTAGAAGAGAGTCCAGCCCCTCTCGAGGATAGGCGATCTCCTGCGAGTCCCGACCCCAGGCCTGGCTCCAGGGTGGGACCCCGGCAGTGCCCTACCGGGCGACGTCACGTGCCTCGATGTACTAGTCATCATGAAGGATTCTTGAACTGTGGTGGAAGGAGTACTTCGAGGATCTCCTCAATCCTGCCATCACGCATTCCCTGGTGGAAACAGAGGCTGGGGACTCGGGTTTACTCTTTTAACCCAGGCTGAAGTCACCGAGGTGGGTTAAAAATCTCAGCGGTGGCAGGGCTTCGGGGGGGTTGAGATCCCCCTGAGTACCCAATTTCTGGATGTTGTGGGGGTGTCATGGCTGACACCCTCTTCAAAATTGCGTGGCGGTGGGACAGTGACTCTGGACTGGAGACTCAGGTGGTGGTCCCCCTTCATAAGAAAAAGGGTGACCGGAGGGTGTGTTCCCAACTACAGGGGGATCACACTCTTCAGCCTCCCTGGGAAGGCCAAACCCGGGTATTGGGGGAGGAGAGTCCGGCCGATAGTCGAACCTCAGCTTCAGGAGGAGAGGTGGGTTTTTGCCCCGCCGTGGAACACTGGACCAGCTCTATACCCTTCAGGGTACTCGAGGGTTCAGAGGAGTTTGCCCAACTGGTCCACATGTGTTTTGTGGACCTGGAGAAAGCATTCGACTGTGTCCCTCGTGATGCCTTGTGGGGGGTGCTCCAGGAGTATGGAATCGGGGGCCCTTTATTAGGGGCCATCCGGTCCCTGTACGAGCGGAGCAGGAGTTTGGTCTGCATTGGCGGCACTAAGTCGGACCTGTTCCCGGTGCATGTTGGACTCTGGCAGGCCAAGGGCCGGAGGGGATCTGGTTTGGGGACCAGTGGATTTCGTCTCTTCTTTTTGCAGATCATGTGGTCCTGCTGGACCCCTCTTGCCAAGACCCTACAGCATGTGCTGGGGCGGTTTGCAACCGAGTGTGAAGCAGCTGGGATGAAGATCAGCTCCTCCAAGTCCGAGGGCATGGTTCTCGACCGGAAAAGGGTGGCTTGTCCTCTTCAGGTTAGAGGGGAGTTCCTGCCTCATGTGGAGGAGTTCAAGTATCTCGGGATCTTGTTCACGAGTGAGGGAAGAATGGAGCGAGAGATCGACAGACGGATTGGTGCGGCTGCCGCAGTAATGGGGGCGCTGTGCCAGTCCGTTGTGGTGAAGAGAGAGCTGAGCCGAAAAGCGAAGCTCTCGATTTACCGGTCGGTCTACGTTCCTACCCTCACCTATGGCCACGAACTTTGGGTCATGACCGAAAGAACGAGATCCCGGAGACAAGCAGCTGTAATGAGCTTCCTCCGTAGGGTGGCTGGGCACTCCCTTAGAGATAGGGTGAGGAGCTCAGAGTAGACCCCCTGCTCCTCCACATCGAGAGGAGCCAGTTGAGGTGGCTCGGGCATCTATACCGGATGCCTCCTGGACGCCTTCCTCAGGAGGTGTTCCAGGCACGTCCCACGCTGGAGGGACTATGTCTCTATGTCTCACGCCTTGGGCTCCCCCCGGAGGAGCTGGAAGAAGTGTCTGGGGAGAGGGATGTCTGGGTGTCTCTGCTGAGTCGGCTGCCCCCACGACCCTGTCCCAGATAAGCGTAAGACGAAGACTACGAGTACGAGTATTTTATATATATAATATATATAATATATTACTATATATATATATATATATATATATTATATATATATATATATATATAGTACTGTGCAAAAGTTTTAGGCAGGTGTGAAAATTTTTTTTATTTTTATCAATTTACAAAATGCTAAGTGAGCGAACCCAAACATACAGCCAAAGTCTTCAAGTACTATTTTTAGCATAAAGAAGAACAAGACTTACTGGAAGTGATGGTATGGCCCCCACAGAGCCCTGATCTCAACATCATTGAGTGTGTCTGGGATTACATGAGGAGACAGAAGGATGTGAGAAAGGCTACATCCACAGAAGATCTGTGGTTAGTTCTCCAAGATGTTTGAAACAACTTACCAGCTGAGTTCCTTCAAAAACTGTGTGCAAGTGTACCTAGAAGAATTGATGCTGTTTTGAAGGCAAAGGGTGGTCACACCAAATATAATTTTGATTTAGATTTCTCTTTTGTTCATTCACTGCATTTTGTTTATTGATAAAAATAAATGATTAACAATGATTCGTTTTTGAAAGCATTTTTGTTTGCTGCATTTTTTCACACCTTCCTAAAACCTTTGCACAGTACTGTACATATATAGTGAATACATGGGCAAATAAGCCCACTTTTTTTAAACAAGCCCAGTCTTGTCTAAAAGCCTTTAAAACATCGGTCAAGTAACAGTAAGTAGCAATGATCTGCACATTTTCAGATATTTGAATCTGGCTCCGAAAATCTTCTCCAAATCCAAATCCTCAGCCGGATGAATTTTAAATCCACCCTGCGCTCCATCAGCTCTGCCTTTCAATTTGTCATCTAATGCTAACCGCTCTCATCAAAACATATTTGAGCATGGGTATCGTCGTTTGTGATCTACTGCTGCTGCGGAGAAATGCTGGTTCTGGACGACCAGTCCAAAGGGGCCGCATCAAATAGCTTTTGGCTTTGAGGAAGATGAGAGAGTGGCATCGTCTTCTTAATCTCTTGCTCCCAGAAAGCGCCTCCATGACTACCTTTAATCACCTCGCTGTGAATTCTCACTGCTGTGTCATGTTTCCTCATTCCATTTTATCCTTTTCCAAAGAGAAGCACAGAGGACAGCTGAGGTGGCTCATTAACACCAGGCATCTCCAGGTCTGGGTAATGTGTTGCCATATGGCTTAATTACAACATAGTATGGCTGGAAATAATATACTGTACATTATCCTGTGTATCTAACAGGTATTTTTGCTTAACAATGTTTTATACAAAATATGTCAGCATAAAAAATAATCCATATGTGTAAGGGATGTTTCTTATTTGCTTATGATATGAACAATATATGTTATTACAAGTTGTAGCAAAACAACTGCCTTTACAGAAGCCATGATTTAGCACAAAAAAATCCCTTGTATAACTGCTGTTGGAGAATCCAATGCTTAGATTCAGTGGTGCATGTGCAATGAATAGTCACTGGAGAGCTGCTAGAGACTGTGTGCCTGTTGTAAAGTCAGCCAGAAGGGAGACAACATCTTCTTCACCACAGGGAAAAGCAGTGGACAGTAACAGGGGAAGGGAAAGAAGACAGATTTTCTTTCTCTTTTTCTATCCTTTTTTGAGGAAGGAGCTGAACAAAATTAGAGGAGCTGTGTGTGTGTGACTCAGGAATGATGGATATAGCAGTGAAGTGAACATGGAGCCAGGTTAGCTGATGATGAGGAGAGGAAGTTCAATAAAACACATAAATAAAACAACACAAAGAGAGGAGGCGGACTAGCAGCAACCTGAACATGATGTAATCCAACATGTTACACACTTCAGAGGCTTCTTAGTGAAGCTGCAGGTTGTAATATTGGAGACAATTACAGCTACTCTGTAAAAGCTAAAAAATGTCAAATCAGGTGTGTGGAGAGGTAGTTCATAAAAGTGGACAGATATAAATAGTCTACAAGTGGATCTCTATAAATTAGAATATCATCAAAAAGTTATTTTACTTCAGTAATTCCATTTTTAAAAATAAAGCTAATAAATTATTTTGTTTCAGTACTCACTGAATTTGTTGTATTTATTTCCATCCATTCTTATGATTACGGCTTGCGGCAAATAAAAATCCAAAATGAAGTTTCTCTGAAAATATAATCTTTTAAATATGACCAAATAAAATATTTCGACTACAAAAATATTACATTGATGCCACCACACACAACTGTATCTAGAAAATGGGCTACAATGGTTGCATTCCTTGTGTTAAGCCACTCCGGAACCACCTGAGCATTAGAAGTGTCTTACCTGGGCTATAGGAGAAAACAGACCAGGCTGTTTATCAGTGGTCAAAGTCATCTTTCCAGATGAAAGTCAGTTTAGCATTTCAGCTGGAAATCAAGGTCGCAGAGTCTGAATGAAGAGTGAAGAGGCGCAGAATCCAAGCTTCAGGAAGTGTGAAGTTTGTAGAGTCAGTCATGATTTGGGGAGCAATATCAACTGCTAGTATTGATCCACTGTGTTTTATGACGTCCAGAGCAAGCACAGCTGTCCACCAGGAAACTTTGGAATGCTTCACATTTTCCTTTGCTTGCAAACTTTATGAAGATGCTGATTTAAGTTTTTCTGCCCACACTTCCCTAAGTACCAATACCTACCATGGTATCGCTTTGCTTCACTGACCAACAAACTGGCCTGATCTAAGCTCTATAGAGAATGTGTGGCGCTGAAGATTGTTAAAACAACCTAGGCTTCCTTAACACCTCCGAGGAGCCACAAGCTGATCCCTTCCATCCCACGCCACACTGACGCTGTAATTCATACAAAAGGAGCCTAGACTAAGTACTGAGTGCTTATGCTGTACAGTGAGTGCATGGGCAGACTTTTCTTTTTTTTTTATCAAGCTTATATTGTACTTGAAATTTCTAATAAATTAGATTGTAGTTTTTATTGGCAATAAGCCATAATCATCAGAATCAAGAGAAATTGTGCTTGAAATATGTCAGTCTGTGTATTATAATTCTATACAATATATGAATTACACATTTTTGGTCTGAAATCTGTTAACTTTCAGTGATATTCTAATTTATTGGGATGTATAGGATAATAGCATGGTTATGGAGCTGTAATGACATCAACATGTGTACTTACTATGCAAATAGTAAAGCTTTGAGGTGTACATGTCAACCCACATGCCAGTTTCCGATGTTGTGATTTATTGAAAGCTCAGTCCCAATTTCACAAGGCAGCAAAAGCCACGATTTCCTGTCATGGAGAATATATACCACCTGCCACATCCACATGATGAGGAACCCCTATATGGACCATACATTTCACAGCTGGACTCAGGCAGAAGCAATATATGTAATTCCAGGATTCAGCACATACAAACAGATTACCTTTCTCAATTGCCACTGCCCCTTTAGCTCAGCTCGTAGCTGTCTAACGCACTCTTATTTTACACAATGCGCTGCTGTGGAGCTCTGCCCCATTATATACAGTTATGAGTTAAACTGTGCAGCACTTCTGCTGCAGAATGTACACATTTAGTGGGAATGGTGTAGTTACAGCATGAAGTTTTCAAGAGAGCTTCATCATGACAGCAAGGTCCTTCAGTTAAATTAGCCTCACTTATTAAAACTGTCTATCAACCATATGCTAGAGTTCATAAAACTGCTCAGGTCAAAGCAATTCCTCAGCTAAACCCTGCTATCATTCTTCCGCCATTCATTAAAAGCCATGAGCTTTAATCAGTGCTTTCCCCTCTGACTGTAAGAGATTCTTGCTTCATGTTAATTCTCCTGTCAAAGAAAGGTATGAATGGGAAAGCTCTGCTGTAAACTGCATTGATCCATGTCTCTACACTGTTTTTCATACACCCGGCGAACAGATCCAAGAAAAGCACTGTTTCGAACACACAATAAATCTTTTAACAAAGCTTACATGGAAATAGGAAAGCAGATTATTAAAGGTGCCCATGAGATGGGAAGTACTGTACGGTACATTCAAGAGGCGTTGCTAGGTAACGCTACTCCTGGGTGAGTCAATGAGCGATCCACAGGCTCTGAGAAGAGCTACAACACAGACGGCCCAGCAGCTACACCATAATCTCAGTCCACATGGTGACTGCAATTAGGTAAATTAACGTCATCCCCACAGAAAAAAACATAGTATTTTTTCCCTTGTGACATTTTTATGTCAATGGATTGGTGATTGAGAACGGCTTCTACAGATACATCAGAATCACACACAACTATATCTGTTGAGACTAGAGGTCAGCTACACACCTCTTATACCTAAAGGATTAAAGTCATGAAACAGAAAAAAATTGTTTCATTTCTCAGACGTTAGTAGATCAGATGCAACAACTAACTTTGGTTAGTTGTTGCATGTTAGTTAAAGACTAAATTTAATAACTTGTTCATCGTCCTCACATGCTATGGAGAAAATGACATGGATGTCACATCGTGCTGGATGAGATTGAACCAGTACTAAAGACAACGCAGCATTCAGTTGAAAGAAAGCTCTACAAAGTAAATAGAAGCAGCTGGGAGACTGGATATGTGGTCTCGGCATTAGGATGAGTTTTTTAGTTTTGTTAAGCTGAAACAAAAACGGGACTGATCAAACCATGTATTCTTCTGAGTTTGTTTCCCGCTCAAACAAACTGAAAATACTGATTGAAGCTGCAGTTTTCTGAATGGGAATTTAGATCCATTTCAATCATATCTATATGATTGGATTGATATATTTATGTATTTCTGCATACCTCTAGTAAAGGACTTTAAGATGACATTTGTTTCAAAATGGTGCTACATAAATAAAGTGAATTAAACTAATTGAAATAGGGTTGGATACTAATAGGGTAAAATTCAGGGGAGTTTTCACAATTTCAATTGATCAACATCTAAACAGCACCAGAAAAAACTGTCCAGAATTTAGTACAACTTATGCAAAGATATATTAAAATATTTGTATTTATGTTTAAGTGGAGTTAATTTTCTGCATAACCTTTCTTCTTCTGCCATTCCGGCTGTTTAGTGGTATTATCTTCATTTTATTAACAGCTGTTAACAAAATTACAGTTATGTAATGTTGACTTTGTGACTTTATTGCTCAGTTATCAGAGTGCAAGCATATTCTGGCATTAGTTTAATTTTAGCCTCTGTACTGTAAAAATTTATACAATCCACTCACAGTAATAGTCAGAAAATTACCACATTTTGCATAATGTTTCTTTCTATTCTCCGCACTGTCTTTCATCCATTAAAAATGCCCCCTTTGTTTAACAGGTACTAATAACTCTGTAACTGACAAGTGTGCTAAAAGAGAAAATGTAAAAACACACAGATGCATTGACATGTGCTAATGCACAGGTAAAACCAACACACACAACCACCTAGTGAAGCATATAATAAGTCACCCATAATGACACGCTGCTCTGCTGTCAGATGAGCTCTGTTAGGTAGAAGATTTTCCATTCTGATAATAGAGTGCAGGCCACATTGCCCTATAGGGATTGTGGAAAAGTGTTTCTTCTCTGTCTTGCATAATAGCACATGCTGTTTTTACTTTAAATATGGAGCGGATGGAAAAACAACTCGGATTACGTAGCCTTAGGATCATCCATCCATCCATCCATCCATCCATCCATCCATCCATCTTATATATCTGGTTCTTCCGTACAGATTTGCAGGAGAGCAGGTACCTATCTCCAGCGGTTTCACAAATTATTAAAAATATGGCCGTTCTGATAATTCCAATTTACCTCCACTGACATTTCTCACCTAATTAGATGAAGAAAGCGTGTCTCTGTGTGAACATGCGATGCAATGTAAGCAAAACATAATTTATATTGTTCACAGTACAGATCTTCACAGGAAAAGGAACTTCGTACATATAGAATTAGAAAAGGGAGTGGAGGTAATCATTCAGCTCACTCAGAGCATGTGGTGCTGAAGTAGCTGCAGGATGTAAGTCTGCTCTCACCATGCGTCTTCATTTACAATGACAGCATCGGGTTCGTGCGACATTAACCTCAGGTACATGAAGTACACAAACAGCCGCTACAGAGTGTCAGCAGAAAAAAGGCTCTTCAAGACTTGTCATGTTGTTTTTATAACTAAAAATAGTGCACCAGCTTGAATTATCCGTCTCATATATTTACTCCAAACAAATTATATTATACAACAAATACTTATAACAATGCACACCTTAAATTAACATAGGAGCCATTTTCAACTTAATTTTGTCAGATAAGCTGAGTGTAATGAATACAGCCATGGGAACATTTGGATTCAGTTTAAGGTTTCCAACACCACATTTCAAGGACAACAGTGCCATCTAACATTCAAATGGAAACTTTACAGCATTATTTCAACCTAAAGCGCTGTGCCATATTTGTTTTTAGTTCCTACTTTGAATCGATAATATTTTTTTTAGTTTCACACAGCTTAAAAACAGCAGTTGGACACCTCAGCATTATGTTCCTTAAAGCTATAGTGTTAAATCCTCCACCTCCCCTCCGCAGCCACTTTCTTATTTTACTGAATGCACTGTGTCTCCTTTAAACCACATGACACCGTGCATGCATGGGTTCTCTTCTGGTACTCCGGCTTCCTCCCACAGTCCAAAAACATGACTGTTATGTTAATTGGTCTATCTCAATTGCCCTTAGGTATGAATGGGTGTGTGCATGGTTGTTTGTCCTGTGTGTCTTTGTGTTGCCCTGCAATGGACTGCAACCTGTTCAGGGTGTACCCTGCCTCTTGCCCGTAGACAGCTGGAGATAGGCACCAGAAAATGGATGGATAGCAGGGATATGACAGATACCTGAGAAAATTAGATTTAGAAACATTGATTTTCATTTGTAGATAAACAATATATTCCACCAAATGTTTTGGAAATATAGCCAAAAACATTCCACCTTGGTTTCACGAATAGCAAAACAGATGTTATGCAACTGGGAGACTTTGCATAATTTTACAGGATTTAGATGTATTTTATTGTAAGGCAGGGCTTTAGTCTAATCATGCTCCTTTAATTGTCATTAACCTCTAGATTTCCAAAACAAATTTTCCAATCTACCAATGACTTCTGCATAACATACACCATATTGCAAAAAGTATTGGGTCACACAACCAATCAATGAATTCTGGTCTTCCAATCACTTTCATGGCTGCAGGTGTATAAAGTTAGGTGTGGAGGAACTTGACTGGCCTGCACAGACCCCAACCTTCCTGAATACCTTTGGGATGAATTAAAGCGGAGTTTGCAATTCTGGTTTTCTCATCTAACTTTGAACACACTCCTAAACCTTGTGGAAGATGTTTACAGAATAGTTAAAGTTGCTATTGTTGGCAACGGTGGTCCATCAACAAACTGGACCTTATAGATTAAGAATAGGATGTCATCAAAGTTCATGTACATGTAACTTGCTTGCTCTGACTAGCTCAACTGTGAGGACAATGTAAAGTCTTTGTTTTTTCTTGGACATTTAAACTGAATGACAGTGATGTCAGTTTAATGTCAGTTGTCAGACACAGATATCCTTAGTAAATATGAGACAGTTGTCCAATGTTGATTTTATTTATTGGAGACAGAAGCTATACAGACTAACCTGCCCCAATGTGAAAATATTTTTTTCCCTCTTATTAAATTTAAAATTATTTGTGTTTAACAACATCTTTTGGTTCAGATTTACTTGCCACACCTAGGCCTGATTACTGCCAGACCTGTAGAATCAAAAAAATCACCAAAATAGAACCTTTCTGACAACATGAAGTAGGATAAAAGATCTCAAAAAGCAATACATCATGCACTGATCTAAAGAAATTTAAAAACAAATAAAAAAACAAAATCATTGACATCTATTAGTCTGGCAAAGGTTATAGAACCTTTTTAAAACTTTTTAGAACTAAAGCGAAAGCCATTATGTACAAATGGAAAAAACATGAAACAGTGGTGAACCCAGTTAAGGTCAGTGTTCATGATTCAGCAATAGGGGAAAAATAGTGTCCTTCACTGCTGACCAAAAAGAACAAAAAGACCAGTTTAACATTTGCCAAAAACCATTCTGGTGATCCCCGAGAATCTTATTTGAGCTAAAGTTGTGCATTCTGTTTCATCTGGTGTAAAACCTACAAAAAAATAATCTCATACCCACAGTTACACATTGTGGTATTACAATAATGCTCCAGAGCTGCTTTGCTGTATTTAATACAACTATAAATTCAACTATAAATTCTGCTCTCTACCAGAAAATCCTGGCACCACCAGGTAAGCCCAGAGGTTAGATATTTATTGGGCCAAGTTGTTTTGAATAGCTTTTTTACCTTAAATAAATCATTATTAGAAAACTGGATTTACTCAGGTTATCTTTGTCTAATATTAAAGTAGTTTGGTGATGTAAAACATCTAAGTGTGACAAAAAAGCAAAAGAGAAATGTGTAAGGGGGAAAGTCCCTTGTCCCATGACTGTACATCCTGATAATTTTGCCTCTACAGGAAGTCTTACGAAAAAATTATGCTAACAAATTTGAATCAACCTCCAGTGCCACCAAGTGGTCACATTGTAAACAAAACAATTTAGTTATGTGAAAACTGAAGACAGAATGTCCAAATTATTGCAAAAATAAAGGCTGCATATGTTTCCTGGTAGCATAATGATTTTAGTTTTTAATTTGCAAATTTTAAAATGTTAAAATACCATTTTTTTGACACAGAACTGATCAATTTTAATGGAGCTGAAAGTTTAACCTTACTGGCAGCGACACCTATCATGTAATTATTATTTGCAGAAACATCTACAGCATGATTGGTAACGTCACTTTATTATTATTTTTTTGCCTCCAACACTCCAACACCTCTGAAAAAATGAAAAATGCAAACTGGGTAAAAATTGCTAGATTATTCCACTGAATGCAGCTGTTGTCCCTCCTTGACTGTTTGGACAGCATTGTACAGTGAGAAAAAATAACAGTAACAGATACACTAACTGAATGTAGCTGAAAGGCTAGTTAAGAACATTCAAGGTTGCAACCTGTATTAACAAGTGATTTCCTCGCAAAACTGTAAAAATAAAGGTCTTGAAACTGTATGGTTTTAAACTCTGTCTATTTTGGGTTCAAATATTTTCGGAACATGTTAACCAATTTGCAAAAAATGTACAGTATGTGTTTGTGTTTTGATAAGTCTTTTTTTGGATTATAGAGATGACAAGGTGTATGAATTCTTAGCTGCATGGAGTTAAAACAATTGCAAAAGAGGATACTTTGCCTGTTTGCAGGGGTGAACTGGTCAGATAAGGTGATCATGAGGGAGCAAAAGCTGGCTCATGATAACATTTTTAGAATCTCTTACATCATGCTATTTGACACAAATGTCTTCATGAAAAGAATAAAATTTTTTAATCCCACTTGTCTCCCATTTCAAAATCTAAAATATCCCCTGTCCTCCTATCTATCTATTCATGAACTTTCAGTATTTTTTTTATACTTATTGCAGATTGTCAAACATACAGCTTTTTAATATCAGACAAAAGATAACATCAGTAATAGCAAAATACAGATTGCAAATAACTTCCTAAAAACAGCTATTTGAAGAAGTAATTTACCCCTAAACCTAATAACTAGTTGTACCACCCTTGGTGTTAAAAACTGCCATTGAACATTTCAGACAACTGTCAATGCTTCTATTACATCACTATGGAGGAATTTTGCCCACTCTGCTTTGCAGGATTGTTTAAATTCAGCCACTTTGAAGAGTTTTTGGTCATAATCAGCCCGTTTAAGGTCATGCTAGATCAGTTTAATCTAGGTTTGAAACAGGATTTTGACAAGGCTATGTCAAACTTTTCGTAATTTGCTTCGTCCCGCTGCATAACCCTGCATTTATGAGGGTTGCACTTGAGTTTAAGATTACAAATCAATGGCCTGACACTCCTAATGATTGTCTGCTGAAAAGCAGAATTCATGGTTCAATTAATTATGGCAACTCTTTTGGATCTTGATTGTGATATATCAAGAGCCACGGTATCCAGGGTAATGTCAGCATACCATCAAGAAGGACGAACCACATCCAACAGGATTAACTGTGGACGCAAGAGGAAGCTGTCTGAAAGGGATGTTCGGGTGCTAACCCGGATTGTATCCAAAAAACATGAAACCACGGCTGCCCAAATCACGGCAGAATTAAATGTGCACCTCAACTCTCCTGTTTCCACCAGAACTGTCTGTCGGGAGCTCCACAGGGTCAGTATACACGGCCGGGCTGCTATAGCCAAACCTTTGGTCACTCATGCCAATGCCAAACGTTGGTTTCAATGGTGCAAGGAGCGCAAATCTTGGGCTGTGGACAATGAGAAACATGTACTGTTCTCTGATGAGTCCACCTTTACTGTTTTCCCCACATCCAGGAGAGTTACGGTGTGGAGAAGCCCCAAAGAAGCGTACCACCCAGACTGTTGCATGCCTTGAGTGAAGCATGTGGGTGGATCAGTGATGGTTTGGGTTGCCATATCATGGCATTCCCTTGGCCCAATACTTGTGCTAGATGGGCACATCACTGCCAAGGACTACCAAACCATTCTTGAGGACCATGTGCATCCAATGGTTCAAACATTGTATCCTGAAGGTGGTGCCGTGTATCAGGATGACAATGCACCAACACACACAGCAAGACTGGTGAAAGATTGGTTTGATGAACATGAAAGTGAAGTTGAACATCTCCCATGGCCTGCACAGCGAATCAGGAAACGTTTTCCTCCACCAGTATCATGTAGTGACCTGGCCACTATCCTGCAAGAAGAATGGCTTCAAATCCCTCTGACCACTGTGCAGGACTTGTATATGTCATTCCCAAGACAAACTGACGCTGTATTGGCTGCAAAAGGAGGCCCTACACCATACTAATAAATTATTGTGGTCTGAAACCAGGTGTTTCAGTTTCATTGTCCAACCCCTGTATGTCTGATTTGAAAATTAGTTCTATGATTTAAAACATTTAATTATGACCAAAAAAAGCAAAAACTGAAGACTTCAAAAGGCATATACTGTTTCACAACATTGTAAACTATATATTGGTTGGTGTTGTGCATATAGGACTGGTGGCCTAGTGTTAGAGAGCAGGGCATTTACGTCATAAAAAGGCCACAAGTACCCTGGTTTGAATCCCACAGCCTGCCACTCTGGGTCCCTGAGCAAGACACTTAGCCCCTCAATGCTCCCCGGGCGCTGCACAATGGCAGCCCACTGCTCCCTCAGGCATGGATTAAATGCAGAGGACAATTTCTCCATTGTGAGATCAATAAAGTCTAAGTTTATTTATTTATTTTGTAGTAGGCTGCTTGGTGTTGGTAGCTCTGTTGCCTTGCAGGAAGAAGGTCCTGGGTTCAACTCCTGGCTGGGGGTCTTTCTGCATGGAGGTTGTATGTTCTCCCTGTGCATGCGTGGATTCTTGCCGGATGCTTCCTCCCACAGTCCAAAAAACATGACTGTTAGGTAAAATGGTCTCTCTAAATTGCCCTTAGGTGTGAATGAGTGTGTGCATGGTGGTATGTCTCTTTGTTGCCCTGCGATGGATTGGCAACCTGTCCAGGGTGGACCCTGCCTCTTGCCCGTAGACTGCTGGAGATAGGCACCAGCTCCCCTGTGACCCAATTTGGAATAAACGGTATGGAAGATGAATGAATATTTTATAGTATATGTAGGGACAGATAATAAAGTGTTTTTCATTCAATTTAATGAGAAAGTGTGTCCAAACTTTTGACTGGTAGTGTAGATTTTTGAAGGATTGGATTAAATGACCTCAGGCTACTTCCAACTTCTGTACGTGTTAGGTATTATTTAGATATGGATGCAGATATGTAATGCATATCTAATATAATGTAATCTTAAATTGCAAAGTAAAGTATATCTCTGAATTTAAGACTGTTCTCCTGAGGGAGCTGGCTTTTAATTGTGACTAGATTGTAAAGATTCTTGAATTGCTCTACCAAACTGCACTGAACATCTGAAACATCAACACATTTTGGCAAGATTCCAACAACTTCCAAAAAGAAACACAGCCTGCAGAGTATTTATGCTAAGGTCAACACTCTCGTACTCGTACTTGTCGTCTTCCGCTTATCCGGAACCGGGTCGCGGGGGCAGCAGACTCAGCAGACTCAGCAGAGACACCCAGACGTCCCTCTCCCCAGACACCTCCTCCAGCTCCTCCGGAGGGAGCCCAAGGCGTTCCCAGGCCAGCCGAGAGACATAGTCCCTCCAGCGTGTTCTGGGCCGGCCCCTGGGCCTCCTCCCGGTGGGACGTGCCTGGAACACCTCCCAAGGAAGGCGTCCAGGAGGCATCCGGTTTAGATGCCCGAGCCACCTCAACTGGCTCCCCTCGATGTGGAGGAGCAGCGGCTCTACTCCAAGCCCCTCCCAAATGGCCGAGCTCCTCTCCCTATCTCTAAGGGAGTGCTCAGCCACCCTACGGAGGAAGCTCATTTCAGCCGCATGTATCTGGGATCTCGTTCTTTCGGTCATGACCCAAAGTTCATGGCCATAGGTGAGGGTAGGAACGTAGACCGACCGGTAAATCGAGAGCTTCGCTTTTCGGCTCAGCTCTCTCTTCACCACAACGGACTGGCACAGCGCCCCCATTACTGCGGCAGCCGCACCGATCCGTCTGTCGATCTCCCGCTCCATTCTTCCCTCACTCGTGAACAAGACCCCGAGATACTTGAACTCCTCCACTTGAGGCAGGAACTCTCCTCCAACCTGAAGAGGACAAGCCACCCTTTTCTGGTAAAATGTATTTTTGAAATTGGTGGTCTGCTGCAGCCTTGGCTTATATTAAATATAATCTTTAGAATTTGGACTTTGATTGATTTTCCCATGCATGGTTTGGCTCGGCTTTTTCTCCTTGGATTTTGGCTTAATCTTATTTTGACATACGATCAATGATAGATTTAGTTTTACATAAAGCACTTTCAATCTCTTAGTTGTAAAAGTGTGGTTTTAATTTTCCTTTATCTTGCTTCACTTAAGAATAAGTTAATGCTGTGCCATTACTTGGCCTAACACTGGCAAATGTAGTGCAGAGTGTACTTTTATGTTACATTCTAGACAAAAACAATGTTGATACATAGTTACCTACTTTAAAATAGAGGAGATATTGGCATCTTTTCTTGGAAAATGGAGTTAATTTTGTGAAAATTAGAAATAATAAGAAATACTAGTAAATAAATATTAGACTAGAAAAGAAACACAAACCAAAAACAGTTTTAGAAATGTAAACTGTTCAAGTGTTATTTTGTTTTAGGTTTTCTGTTCTTCGCGTATTATCAAACGATTTTCTTGCATTTCTGTTTTTCTTGAATAGATTTAAATTTTTGGTCTGTAATTTTCAGCCATTAGATTTCCTTAGCTATCCAGTTTTCATACCTGTCTCTCATCTCCAGTCAGCACGCCTGTCTTCATGCAGTAAACCTGCAGCCTACTCCCTGCCTCACCCTGCCTGCTGTTCCATGTCCCTGTTTCCCTAAGTTCATGTCATGCTGCTTGTTTTATTTCTGGAGTTCCTCGGTTTTAGTTGAATTATTAAAATGTTATCTGCAACCTAGTTCCTGCCCATCATGTTGCATTTAGGACCTTCCCATTAATTTTCACAATAACACAAAGTGGATGTTGAACATCTCATTTCTATATCATAAAATATACAGTATATGCACATGGCAAAGATTGACAAATTCAGCTGACTGAAAACTGCCTTTATTCTTTTGATATATAATGAAAAATGCAACAAAAGTGATCAGGGAGTTTGATAACAGGAATATGCTTTGATAATGATCGAGATGACTGAGGCAAATTAATTATTTCAGTAATGAAATAATGACAGAATTATGATGAAAATTAAAAGCTAAAAATGAGCATTACAATTTTATTACATACCAGAAACATAAGTATATTTCGCTAAAAATGAACAAGCATTAATTAATTTTAATTTACATTTTTAACCATTTTTACCATAAAGGTATGTGCTGTAATCATTTACCTACATCAAGAGCATCTCAATAAATTATTGGAAAGTAATTGTATTTTAGTATTTTAATTCTAAAATTGAAATGGATATAGATTCATAACAAATAGACTGGTCAGGTAATTTGTTCATTTTCTCAGAAAATTTTTATATGACAAAGGACCATTATAAATGCTTTTTGGTTGAAGAAACATTTTGTTATTAAATCATGGGAAAGACTGTTGGCTTGACCGTTCTCCAGCAGTTAGTCATTAACACTCTTCACAAGGATGGTAAGCCAAAGAATGGCATTTCTAAAGAAACTGATTGGGAAATCAAAAACTGGAAATGAAAAGTAAAAAATGGAAGGTTTGGTGGAAGGAAAAAATGTAGTAGCAAAAACTGCAAGCAACAGGAATAACTTGAGAGAATTGTGAAACAAAGTCTGTTTAAGAAATATGTGCTGATTCTATGGACTGAGGCTGAAGTCAGTACTTCAACAGCTACCACACACAGACATATCCAGGGCTTGGGCTACAAGTGGGTTACATGACATGCAATATGCGATTATATTGCTGTATGTTGCAACAATAAACTAATAAAGTAACTGAGCTGGGTTAATGTCTTTCTGCTTTTAGTTTATAGCAAATATAGACCCCAAATAATGAATCTATCAAGCTACTAAACAAATTTAATTCATAATATATGCTACATCTGTAGGATTTGGTCAAGTGTGGGAAGAGGGACTCACAGACTCAAAGTTGCTGGTGCTTGATTTTATTTATTTTGTCCCATGAAAGTTAAAGTGCACTGTGTAAAGAATGGACTGTAAAAAAATATTTACAAAATTACAAGGACAGCACTAGGTCCCTGGCAATGGACCTCTAGAATCCCCAACCACCTAAACTACACAATCCTCGCATGTGAACTTCTACTCCAAGCTTTATACTGGAAGCTCTTCCTAAAAGACAAAGAACCATTAATTGAATTAGAACCAGAATCAGGTTAATTCGCCAAGTTTGTGCACACCAACAAGAACTTTGACTGCTGTTCCACTTTGCTCTCAATGAAAATATTTTAAATATAAATATATAAAAAGCGAAATAAAAATACAAGTTTTTATTGTTTTTTGGTAAATATTTATATATGCAGTGTTTTTACAAAAGAGGAAGACAAGGTTGAATTTCTTGCAAATATGCATGTGATCTGGGCACTTGAAAATGGTCTAGCAAGCACAAACACCCCTAGGCAGGGTATCACAAACGGAGCATCCCATAATTAACTTGTCTACATAAGGCTTTGGAGGCCTCCTGGTCTGGTTTGACATTCTGCCTTGAAAAAACACCTGAAGGTAAGATGGAAACAAACAACACATTATACCTGGTAAAGTAAAGAGGCACATAATTCACATTACAGCTGGTCCAGAGTAAAGTTTTCTCAATCAATGAGGAAAAATTCCCTCTGCCTATGCTGATATGATGAAGCAGGACTTGACACCCGCCCATACTGCCAAAAGTACCAATACCTGCTTTGATAAGTTTTGTCCAGAGAAAGGTGAGACAGACCAGACCTAGGAATGCAGTCAAGTTGAAAGCCCCTATTAAAGCAACCTGGGCTTTCACACTGCATTGATGCATTAATTCAGAAAAAAGGAAACCCAATCAACTACTCAACGTGAATACTTGACATGAGATGGAGAAGCCTTCTAATTTTCTGAGAAACTAAATCTTGGGTTTTCATTGACTGTAAGCCAAAATCATTAAAATTAACAGCAATGAACGCTTGACAAATTTTGATCTGTGAGTAATTAATCAATATTATATCTGAGTTTTTTGTGAGTTAGATTTGGAAAAAAATAAATTTGGTTAAATATTATTGTATTTATTAAGATGCCTTTGTATATGTAACATACGTCTATCCAAAACAAAGTACAGTTTGCTGTCTTTTCAAAACAACTGCTGAAAAGAATAATAATAAATCTATTTCAATAAATCCACATATTGTGGATGCTCTATGCTTTTATATTTTTGTTGTTATAGTAGGTCGGTCAGTTTAGTCTGTCAGTATAATTTAACCAGACCTGTTCTGCAAATCAATAAATAGTAATTGGACTTTGCAGTTACAGATGAGATGCAAAATCCCAGTACAGAAAAAATCTAGACTTTGTCCACTAGATGTCAGGACACTCACACATTTCTCAAAAGATCTAACCAACACCCTGCTTCGTCAGTAAACCATACAGTACAATTTAAACAAACCAAACAAGATCCAACTGAAGAAAATCTGAAAATATTTATGCATTAAAATGCTTTATGATTAAAGTCAACTTGCAATTTTTAAACTCACTGTTTTCCCTAAACATCATACATGGAAAGTTTCTGTCACAAAATAGTTTTATAAGTTTTATTGTAAATGTGAAAATTTTAAACCAGTCATGTTAATTATTTTATATTGAACATGAATTTTATGCATCTCTTTCAGACTACGGCAGCATTCACCATAAGAGGGAGACATCCCATTAAATTAAAAAAATGGAGGCTTCCACATGAAATCTGTAGTTTCTTCTGTTTCTTAAACTTCACACAGCATTTTGTTTAATAATCACGTTGATCTCTTTATGTTTTTATAATACTTTTTGCCCACTACAGAGTCATGAGTGAACGCAGTCAGAAGATGGCAATGGTGTCAGGTTATTGCGCGGCTGTCAGCGTTGGTGGGCTTAGACAGGCATCGGCTCCAGACCATGCAGGGTTCCTTTCTGCCTGCTGGAGATCTTGTACTTGCTTCTTTAGTCAGCCCTAAGCCGCTGTCCCCACGCAGGGCTGCCTTCACCAGCGTTCACCTAAATCTGTCACACAGATTTGACACTGTGTCACTTGGAGTGCACTCTGAAATGACATGTATATAATGTGGAATATTGTGCACATTTACTGCCCGGACTTCCCTTAGAACATGACCGGTTTCCTTGTGTGCATGTGGGTGTGTGAAAAAAAAAAAAAAAAAAAAAAAAAAACTAAAACACAATAAATCAAACCCAATGCTTGATATTTAAAAAAATACACATTATTACTATATAAGATGTATAAACATAAATTATGCTGTCTACTTCAGACACAATAAGTGCCTAATATTCTCTTAATTTAGTCAGTCCAGTTAAAATGATTTTTGTGCATATTAAAAATCCTAAAGTACATAGAAAAGCTGTTTATAAAAACTTCTGAATGAAAAAAAAAGAAATTTGGGCTTCTTGCTCTTAAGCAGATACAGTGGGCAGTTAAGTGACTTTTAACGATAGGGCTGTCCTTACATCTCAGTGCCCTGTCAAAAATGTTACTGTCAAACATTTGCCGTGTTTAGGCCACAAACAACACAAATCAGCTCAGATTAGGCTCACAGCTATTTAGGCATGAGAAATTACACAAAAAATGCTCTTTTGTATCTTTCCCCCTGTGAGAAAACAGTTTATACCCTGATGTTGATTTTAGAGCCAAATCCTTTCAGGCTTCCCCTCTTCAGATGTATACTGCTAAAGGGAATAAAAATATTAAAATAAAATCTGAAATTAACCAAATTTTTATAGAACTCTGTTAATTTTGAGCATCTCAGTGTGAATATTGCACTCCATGCATATGCAAACCATGCTTAATGTCTGTGTTTTTTCTTTTAATGCTGTTTGTTGAATTTCATATTTTCATAGTTCGTATATATTATCTTTGTGTGTATGGTTTTATTATCTTACATCACCTAGCTTCACTCCATGTAATATAATTACATTATTTTACCCATTTACAGTTAAGTATATTTACAGTATTTACAACAGCGGTTGGCAAACACTCCATAATTAGGATGAAATCGAACCATGCACAACTGAATTTGATTCTGTCTATACAGTTGGATTGTAATAATAATAATAATAATAATAATATATTTCTTTTTACTTAGATATAAACTGGACCTGTTTTTCTGTTAAATTGCATTGGACGATATTTGTTGTGAATTGGTGCTATATAAATAATCTGAATTTAACTTAATTTTTTTTATTCTTGCTTTTAAAACCAACTTGATAGGAAGCCTCTTCCTTTAGAGAAAATTCTCAATTTGGAACAAAGAGAAGACAGTGGGAGTGAGTGCCCATTTCTTTCCCTCACATGGCTTTCACTTTGTCGCTTTCTTCTGCTGTATTTACTGGGTAAAATTGTCTCAACTGTCCCTCGTTGGCCAGTAAGAAGGATTTCTCTTTCCCCAGTTGCTGAGGCTTTGTCAGTTGTACTGCACAGAAAAGGCTTGAAACTGGGTTGCAGTTTTTAGGGTTCTCAAGGCATAAAGTTTTAGAGTAATTTAAATTATTCTTAAAGCAGATATGGGTAATGTCATGTTTGTTTACACAAAAAATAATAATAATTCTGAAAGGTATTAGACATTTTCTATAAAACACATAAAAAATTAATCAAGCATATTAGCTTTTAAAGATAACTTTATTATTTTTATTGTTAAATTCTGATAACATTAGCTGTTTTATTATGGTAACAATTCCTTCCTAAATATTTTGAATGGAATTTAACTGAGTATGTTGGCTCCATCATTCATTAGTTATTCTCATTTTCCATGTGTGGTAACCAGCAGAAAGCACTAAAGCCGTATGTGTTTTTGGTTATATTGTAAATGAGTAAACATAGAAAGTTCAGAACTGTCATAAGGCTTGTGACTGTGAAAATGTTGGAGTAAGAATTACATTTGTAACCAGCTTTAGCTAGTTTAGCAACAGCACTAATGCTAAAGTCGAACTTGCTATCAAGCTGGGCTTTTTAACCCTGAGGAAGTTGTTGTCAATTAAATGCATATTTAAGCTGTGATTGTCAGGGGACAGGGGACATTTTTACACGCCATACTGTTAGATAGAACAGAATCATAAGATAAGAACATATTAGCTTGAGTTGTCAGGGAAAGGGTTTACATGCACCTTTTTGAATAAATTTTAAACATTTACACTATTTCAGTAACATTTTATGCCTTAACTAGCTTAGTGACAGTGCTAATGTTTTAGTCGAACTTGCTAGCAAGCAGAGCTTCCTAACCCTGAGGCTGTCATTGCCAGTGAATGGCACGTCTTAGCTGTGGCTGTCAAAGTTTAATCACAAACCATTTATTATTTTTTGCTTCTTTTCAACATGGAGGAGAAAAACAAGGAGCAAAAATAATAATTTATGGAAATTTTGTGAATTTAGTTGAGCAAGTACATTTTAAAAAATAGTTGAAATGTATCTTATTTATCTCTGTCTTATCTGTTAAACTTTCAAAACTTCTGCACAGGAATATTGATTCAAATCTTATGAAGTAAACTGTATGCAAAATACACAGATTTTTTTGGTTATACTCTAATAGTTTGTTCTATCTGTGTAAATGTACATCATAATCTTCTCTGCACTTTTTAAATCTGTAGTGTTTGTGTTTCTGTCAAAAGGTCTGGAAAGCAAGTAGCTAAAGTAAGCAGTTAAAGTTAAATAAGCAGTGTTAGGTCTGCTAATCTAGCAGCACTTATAGCCAGGTGAGACAAAAAAAGTTTTTTTCCTATACATTATAATGCAGTGGGTACATATTTTTTCACACAGGTGTTTAAGAGATCCCCACTCTGATAAATCATGATTTGTAAACTTTCTCACAGACAGCACTGACAGGTTTCCCTTTGATAATGTAGAAAAATGGAGAAAGCGAGGGCTGGGCTTAAGTAGAGCTGTGATTTAGAGCGGAGAGATGCAGCATCTCTCCTTTCCAGTGGAGGCCCTCCTGGGTTTGATTTAATTCTCTCCCCGCACTATTAAAAAGGCCTTCCACTACCTTCAGCGTGTGCACCTTGCTGTCATAACTGGCACAAAATCATTAATCAATGCCGCTTGTAGCCAGTGCGACTAAGGCCCTTCGCAGTGTATATTTTTCCATTATTGATTGTGTGTGTAATGCATGAAGAAGTACAAAGATAGGTGTCCTCCTGTGTTGGAATGACCATATTAGACCATGAGATGAGGGAACTATCTGGGCTTCACATAGCACTTATCATTCCTGCCAAGAGGAAAACTTTCTTCTCAAAATGTTTCTTAATTTACCTATTGTGTATTTATTTTTTTTGCTTGTTGCTTCCTGAACGCAACAGTGATCCTGTGCTGGACGTATGGTGAGCAGTTATTTGGTGCAATAAACTGAAAGGCGCTGAATGTCAGTGTGTCGCCCCTTTGTTGTTTAATTTATTTTCTTTTCAAAGTGAACGGAGGTGTGCTTGCTGTGAGAGTTAGTCATTGATGTGGCTATAGTTAGTCTGCCCCCTGCTGCGTGTGTCTGTTGGAGACGCTACTCCCTCTTTCCTGCTCGTTTGCCCAGAGTTGCTCACCTCAGTCTGTTTGGCAGCAGTTAGGACGATGTAGGGTGGGCTTCGTGAAGAACAAAAGACTTTAGAATGTGGACAAATCTCTGCAAAGCAAAGCACACTTGACAGACACTGTTAGAAGGTAGCTGCGATTTGACCTGTCCTTTTGAAAGGTATCACCTGGATCGTTTCCTGTAGTGTTAAAAGTTATTTGGATAATTTAGGGTTTCATTTTAGGAATATTAGAGCTGAGCAACACAAAAAGGTCACTGGTAATTTTTAAGTTCTAGGTTTAATTGTAGTTATTTCAGGAATTCTGAGTTTCTCTGTGTCTGATCTCCACTTTTCGCACTGATATATTACAGTGAAATAAATTACATACAGTTATCCTAGTCTCTATAAACTTAAAACATTCTGATTGTATGCTTCTTTACAACACCTTACACATTCATTGGCACCAGGTAAATATGTTGACAAATGCTTTAAGACAACCAGTTATATATTGCTGTAATTTGACAATGAGATCTGTTTTTTATGTCCCTTACCTTTCCTTTAACTTTGTGTGGGGCTAAGATAAAGTTGGACCATTTCTGTCACAGTTTTACAGTTTTAGCTCTTTTAAACTTAAACTGACCTAAGATATATAATCTCATCGTATGCAGGTGTCATAAAAACTAGGTGTTATGAATACATTTCAGTTTATACAAAAGCAATCTTTACATTTTATTGAAATTAAAAACAGTTCTTATATGAGTACAAACTCCTTGAAAAAATATTGAAAAGGAGACTCAGAAACCATGAGATGTCAATCTTTCCTGAAGCTCTTCTAACACCGAGATTAGGATTTTTTTTTCTACCTCTCTTAACATCCTGCTCAGTGAGTGGTGGGAAGATTAACTTAAGTTGCTGCCAACACTTATTTGTCACACTCCCAGTTGTCGTTAACATTTTAATAATTACTCTGTAGACATGGGCAGGTTAAGGTGAGTAGCAATTTTCTTCCAGCCATTTCCTAACTTATGAATATCTAGCACATTTGCCATACTTTGTGGAGATGGTCTCTTGTCTTTCTGATTTGAAAACTGGCTAAGAAAAATGAGCTCTGTCCTGCAATGGAAGGATGAGGTAATGCGTTACAAATTGAAGTTCCTAACTAATGAAAGGAAAGTATATTCACAAAAAATTCAGTTACATTTATTATTTTATAGGAATTGTCCAATGTGGTCCCAGCGATATTGTGAAAATAAATAAAATAACTAATTTTAACAAGAACTTATTTTTTACCACCTCTGAAAAAAAATGCTCAATTAAAGGTAGGGCTGTTCAGTGTGAGATTATGCAACTGCAATAAAAGATTCATTTATCTGAAGCCTTTTTACACGTCATTACCAGGGGTGCCAATAATTGTGGAGGGCACTGTATATCACATAGAAGGTAAATTCTGTAAGCAGTTGTATTGCTTTATGTTGATCTTATTTTTTAATTTAGACAAATAATGACATAAAATTGTTTTATCAAAACCAGCTAATGAGTTTATGTGCAATAGATAAGCCCTCTGCTCAATAAGCTCAAAATAAATGGAAAGAATATGTTATGGACTGAAAGCCCTTTACCACGCCGCTCTTAAATATTGATGCTTACAGTAATTTGTCCCCATTTCTATTGATTTTGTGTTTTGCTGTCAGTAAATGTCACTGTGAGAGCAAACACTGACAGATTTTAGGGGGACTTTCTGCAAAGACGATCCAGATCAAGCTGGATCACCCATCAGCTCAGGTTTTTTGGGGAGTGGCCGAAGTGTTCACTTTAGCTTTCGGGCGAGGGCCGGGTCACACAACAATCAAACGTGTTGTCGATGCTATGGGAAGTCTAGCAGAAACCTGAAGACAGTGATCAGAGCTGGCAGGGGATGTTCCAGTGTGCTAATTGTGATTCATATGTCAGATAAAAAGAGGAGTGGCTTTTGCAGCAGTTTGAGGGTAGAGTAACAGACCCTGACATGAGCAAAATAAAGACTGAGAATTAGAGGGAAATGTTAGTAGAGTTTCACAAAAGGAGAATGTTAGGGAAATAACGAAATAAATGTTTATTAAAAAAATTAATCTGTTCCTATTGATCTCCTCCTCCTGTTACAGCAAAAATAATTCAAACTTCGTGATTTATTTATTTTTTTACATTTTATTACATTACTTTAATGTATTTTATTAGGATAGACCAATGCAAATAGTGAATAATTGTGTAAAGTTTTTATATAATCCTACAATGTGCAGTGCATGTGCATTCAACTCCCCTGAGCTAATACTTTGTTGACACAGCTTTTCTGCAATTACTGTACAACCTTTGGGGTTATGTCTCTATCAGATTTGCATATTTGAGACTGAAATAGTGCCTGTTTTTCTTTGCAAAATACCTCAATCTCTGTTGGATTGGATGGAGACAGTCTGTAAACAAATTTCAAATGTTGCTACAAATTCTCACCCGGATTTAGGTCTGGAATTTGGAATAATGTCAACTCTGACTAGGTTTCCTGTTCCTGCTATAAGATAGCTTCCCCAAAGCATGATGATTCCACCACCATGTTTCTCAGGGTGGATGGTGTGTTCAGATGAACCGTGTTGATGTACCTCCTTACATTAAATTTCCCATGTAGGATAATAAGTTTATTGTTTTTTCTGAACAGAACAGCTTTTTCCACATGTTTGCTGTATTCCCTATATGGCTTGAGCAAACTTTAAACCAAACTTCCTATGCCTGTCTATGCCATTCTTTCAACAATCACTTTTTTAAGATAATTAGTTGCACCAGATTGATTTTTAGGGGTGTGAGAGTAAACAGTGGTGATTCTAAATGCATGTCACACTTTTAAGTTTTTTGTTTGTTAAAGAGAAAAAAACAAATTTTTAAGAACCATGTGTAATTTTCATTTAGCTTGACAATTATACTCTATTTTGCGTTGGTCCACAAGAAATCCTAATAAAATACATTGAAGTTTGTGGTTGTAACATGAGAAAATGTCAAAAAGTCAAAGAAATAGGAATACCTTTGCAAGGCAGTGAAAATCTTAAAGACATGCATATCTCAAACCCTGAAAGAATTATTCTGCAGTGAAATAGCAAAGGTTTCTACGTCCCTGTTTATTTGTGAAGCTCTATCCAAAAAGAGTGTGATGTCTTCCCTGGATTTTATCACCTCTATATCGCAGACTGGAATGCATTGCTAAGCCCGGCCTCCAAGGGCTAGCATATAGCTCTCTCTGCAGGCTTTGTACAGGATGAAGAAGTCATAATCCTCAAACAGACTTAAATTCCTCCAGAAAGGCTCTTGATCCTGAATCCACTCATTTTCTTCAAACAACTTAGCCCAAAAGAGAAGGGATATTTGAGCATGGCTGAAATCCTTGATTGAAATCTGCGACAAGTGGTCACAGACAAGTGCGCATCAATACACACACACGCACAGACGCAAATAAACCCCAGCACATACAAATAGATACGCACCTCCCCGACGGTCGCCAGCTGACGGTTGAGAGCCCGCACCAGGTTGTCGAGTGGGCCTCTCTGAGCTCTCATTAAAAGGTAAACTTCTCCGAGGCCAGGGAATAATGTCAATCACAGACTGTGTTCCTGCACCAAGCCCAAAGCCCGCGCTCTTCACCCTGTCAGACGCCGTTATCACCTTCAAAGCCATATCAGAATGCTGTTTGTTCTGCGCTTTAGTTTCACCCACACAGCAGATTCAAAAAGGTACAGGTCTATTTGATAGTGTATATTTCATTGCCGGAGAGAGAGACTGTGTTTGTCTTGCCATGTTTGTCAGCTCATATTTGAGCTGAGGGCTCCTATTAAAACTAAACACCAAACCAGAAGAATATTGCCACCACAGGGTTCTTTTAAATCACATATTGAGCCCACAGAGAGTGGAATTCATTTAGTTGTAGTTTTTTTATATATAAAAAACCTCTGCTTGTGGTGTTTCTATTTACCCTCGATTCTCACTTATTGACACACAGCACACTCGCTTAACATATTTCATATATTACAATAATTACTTTAGTTACCCTTTCATTTTCAGTTTTTCGCAAAATGTTACCTTTTGAGTCGTCCCACTTATTAAGTAAATGTTTTTGTAAAAGCAGTTCTACTGAGTAAAATTAATTAAGTGCAGTCAACATAGACTTAAAAGTAGATATTTAAATGTAATAGGAGTTGTGTTACAGCAGAAAGCATCAACTAGTATCTTGTTTCTTTTGTGGTTAACTGTGAATACAGTACCTTCCACATTAATGGGCACTGATAAAAAAGAGGTATACAAATGGAGACTTGGTGACCCCAAGATAACCCTTTGCTCCAGTTTGCAGCACTTTGGAGCTTTTGTTTTACTTTCTTTCAACTCTCCTTGCTATGTAAGATAAACCTGGGTCCTTGCCCACCCTTATTTGGCCCCCCTCTGCCTCCTTTGGACTTTTCAATCATTGCGGTGACTGAGTACAAGTTTTCTTCTAGCTATTATTCCTGACTATTGAAGTTCAAGAGAAATCTGCCTTTGTCGGATGGCACGTATTCATATCTCACCCATTTTGATTAGTAATTAACAGAAATTGGCCACTGCACTGATTAAGTTTAGTTTCAGGACACTAATAAAATATTATAATAACTATTTAAAAATAAAACCCATTAAATTTATTTTAGAGAAATTTAGAAAAGTCCTCACATTAAAGGTTGGATTTTCTCACTTTTTTAAATGTGAGATAATGCTACTGCATTAAAATATAAATTTATTTTAAAGCGTTTTACAACACTTAACCAGGGTGGCCAATAATTTTTTTCAGACTTGGCTTGCCTTTCATACATGGCAGAGTAATTGCTGTATTTTGATGTTATCCTTCATTAACCACCATTTGTTAGATATAGATAATGATGCTAAATTGTTTTATCAACAACTAATGAATGGGCTTATCAGCAACTGATAAGCCTCTGCTCAATAAAGTTAAAATAAATGGAAAGAAACTGTTACATGCTGAAATCAATTTACCACACCCATCTTAAACAATGATGCTATTGATTTTTTGGTTTTCTGTCAGTAAATACCATGATGAGAGCAAACACTTACAGATTTCAGGAGAGCTGAACTTCCAGCTTTGTTCCAGTTGTTTTGATGTTTTGAACTATTGCTCTGATAGTAGACATTGGCCTTTCTTGTAGCAATCTGCTGGCTTATAAATGGCGTGCTCTCTTGTCTTTCCTATTTTGAAGTATGCTAAGAGTAACTGGCCCCTCTTCCACATTATCTTCACAACCCAAAGAAATAGGAAGTTGTGGATTGAATAATAAAATTCCTCAAAAAATGTAACTCAGCCTAAAAAAAATTTAAATCTAAATGAACAGCAAGGCTTTAGTCACACTTATGTTTAGGAATTATTATATGCACCTATACAGTGCCTTGTTAAAGTATTCGGGCCCCCTTGAACTTTTCAACCTCTTGCCACATTTCAGGCTTCAAACATAAAGATATAAAATTCTAAATTTTTGTGAAGAATCAACAACAAGTGGGACACAATCGTGAAGTGGAATGAAATGTATTGGATATGTCAAACTTGTTTAACAAATAAAAAACTGAAAAGTGGGGCGTGCAATATTATTCGCCCCTTTACTTTCAGTGCAGCAAACTCACTCCAGAAGTTCAGTGAGTATCTTAAATGATACTATGTTGTCCCAAATGACTGATGATGACAAATAGAATCCACCTGTGTGTAATCAAGTCTCCATATAAATGCACCTGCTCTGTGATAGTCTCAGGGTTCTGTTCAAAGCGCAGAGAGCATCATGAAGACCAAGGAACACACCAGGCAGGTCCGAGATACTGTTGTGGAGAAGTTTAAAGCCGGATTTGGATACAAAAAGATTTCCCAAGCTTTAAATATCCCAAGGAGCACTGTGCAAGCAATCATATTGAAATGGAAGGAGAATCAGACCACTGCAAATCTACCAAAACCCGGCCGTCCCTTTAAACTCTCATCTCGTACAAGGAGAAGACTGATCAGAGATGCAGCCAAGAGGCCCATGATCACTCTGGATGAACTGCAGAGATCTACAGCTGAGGTGGGAGAGTCTGTCCATAGGACAACAATCAGTCGCACACTGCACAAATCTGGCCTTTATGGAAGAGTGGCAAGAAGAAAGCCATTTCTCAAAGATATCCATAAAAAGTCTCGTTTAAAGTTTGCCACAAGCCACCTGGGAGACACACCAAACATGTGGAAGAAGGTGCTCTGGTCAGATGAAACCAAAATCAAACTGTTTGGCCACAATGCAAAACGATATGTTTGGCGTAAAAGCAACACAGCTCATCACCCTGAACACACCATCCCCACTGTCAAACATGGTGGTGGCAGCATCATGGTTTGGGCCTGCTTTTCGTCAGGAGGGACAGGGAAGATGGTCAAAATTGATGGGAAGATGGGTGGGGCCAAATACAGGACCATTCTGGAAGACAACCTGTTGGAGTCTGCAAGAGACCTGAGACTGGGACAGAGATTTATCTTTTATATCTTTATGTTTGAAGCCTGAAATGTGGCAAGAAGTTGAAAAGTTCAAGGGGGCCGAGTACTTTCGCAAGGCACTGTAATTGTAGCGCATGTGATTTTGCTAAAAACAATTATTTCCTCATGTTTTTTTTCACTGAATAAATTAACTCAAGTCAAAGGTTGGATTTTTCTAAATATTTCAGTAAGAATACGTTAACCCAATAAAAGATGTTTTTTAAAAAAAAAGAAAACTTTTTTACACTGTTTTTCTGTGGTTGCCGGTAAGTGTGGAGACCACTTATTATGTTCTTCTGTAATAATTTTTGCAAGAGTTGATTCGAGCGTAAGTCAAGGCTGACCGGGTGTGGAATAGCCAATGCACTTTTCTGTTTTTCCTGCATTCTTTTTAAAAGTGCCAAAAGTGATTTAACGTCTTGTCACAGTCAGGACAAACCGACTTAAAGCATCTTTCCAAATGCATTAAGAAACATGAACAACCAAGAGGAAAACTGTGTCAAGCTAGCTGTGCTCGATTAGCTTAGCAGTGCAGCTGAATGATGGACACTGCGTTGCGGAAAGAAGGAACATGGAAGAGGTTGATAAAAATATTTTATCTAAACTCATTGACTGTATTAAGTTTTGTGGTGGTTCTGAACTGGCTTTGCGCGGGCATGATGAAAGGGATGCTGTTCCATTATATTCATTGTCTCACTGTTGATTCCATTTCATATATTGGAGTAGGTAGAGAAATGTATTGTTACAGCCGCATCAAGTATATTTTTTCACCAGCCACCACTGCTGCAGGACACGTATTCTATAAGTCTGTGGATGTAACATGAAAAGTAGGTATGATGAATAAATCTCAGTTCTAAACTCATGGCTACCAAATTTTTAAACTTAGTAATGAAACATTTAACTATTGTATTATCTAAAGTGTATTTTATTAGTATAACGCAGTCCCTAAAAGTAAATATGTATGCATTTTAAATTTGAAACACTTAATACACAAATCAGGAACGAGTTCTTTAGAAAATACCACTCCATAAACATGTACAAGAACAATATGTCTACTCTGAACTTACTGGCATCGGCAAAATGTATAAGTAACAATAATTGCTTTTCACATTGAACTATTTCTAAATATTGCTGTCTAGGTGTGTTTGATAATGTTTCACAAGTTCTTCAAGTCATTTCAGTAAATTACGCTGCTGGCATTTGTTACTGGTGTGTTTTTTTGTTAGTTACAGAAATAATCAAAACAATCAAAAATCATAACTGCCCTAATGTTTTAACACATTTTATAGGAATAACATTCTACATATAAGATCATAAATAATCTCCGATTGTATCAGTGACAATTAAAAACTAAATCACCTTGGTCCTACCCATTTGTTCACCTATTGATAATGGGAAATGAAACGGAGAGGCTACTTCAGCCATTAGTTAGTTTGCTGGACAAACTGCAAGACCTTACACTATGGGGTGGTGGCTGGGGAAATAAAGAGGTACTTACGCACTTATTGACCTTGTAGCTGAACCCACCGCTGTTTGCTCTTGGCCAACCTTAAACAACAGATGCACACACATATAGACACATACACACTTATACATAGACACATGAGAAGATTTTGCATGCATACTTGACAGAAATACATTGAGTATTTGAGTTAAAATGGATGAGAGCACTACAGTGTTTTTGTACTATCAGGAGTTGGCTTTCTTCGGTTAAGCTACATATTATTAAGAACCTGTCAGACTTAACAAAGTAATTATAACTGCTTGAACAAACTCGGTTTTGTTTTTATTACTGATTTCTAAATTTGCATCATAAATGTGCTTTTAGTTGTTTCAGAGATTCTGAAAAAAAAACTTTAGAAAAACAACAAAACACCCAAGTGTGTTAATTAGTATTCAAAACAGGAGTGAGTTGCTTTCTGTTCACCAATCTATATCTATATAACAGTCTGAGAGGATTTGTGATAGAACACCATGTAAACAGCCCATTACTGCAACTTGGACTGATTAACATATGATTGTAATTCATCATATCGTGTGCAGCTGGTGACATCTTGCAGCAGCATTTATTCTGTGTTGATACATGACTTTCGTTTCTTTTTGACAACTCAAAAACAAACAGATTGCAAGCTGTCGCTACATTTGTTCACCATGAATGGAGAAAATGAATCGGGAAATCAGGTGTGCCAGGTGATTAGCACCATCATGCCTGAGATCCTGGTGGAATCAGTTGAACAAAGTGTGTTTTTTATAAACAGAGTACACATTGTGGCAACTGCTGGAGCGGTTTCACTCAAGTACATCTAACAACTGCTCTGGTTATGTTCAGTTGCTTGTGCATATCCAAGTATTCCCCTGATGCTATTTGCAAAACACACTGATATTAAATTTATTGTCTGTGAATAATAGTAAATAAAACAATTGCCTGGTCAGCCCGCTATAACTTTGAAAGCAGTTAATTTCACTATCTTTTGGAGTAACAGTCAAGCATCTGCTGTATTTATTCTGATTTGATATGTTTGCCCACCTTACAAATGTAGGAATTTGTGCAACCTTTCATAATTAATAAAAAAATGTATTTGCTCACTACACAAAAACCTCTACAAAGCAGCTGTTGTGTCCCCGATGCTGATTTTGGTGTTGCCATGTACATATACAAAGCAGTATAATGGGATTATTACTTCAGACTTACTGACCTTCAAGCGGAGTTTAGTGAGTTTTATCTTACACTAGTTTTAGTGTAAGATCTGGGCTTTAGATGAGGTGTGAAACAGCACTGCACTGTACAGTATTCATTCTAAATAATAATGCTCTGCTCTGTTTTTAGATCTGTGAAAGGCTTTTGACATGGTCGACCACTCCGTTTTACCTTAATGACTGGTAAATATTGGAATTTCTTCAATAGCTAACAAAAGGATTGAATACTGTTTGAGTGACAGAACACATGATGTTCATAAGGGCGTACCCCAATGATCTATATGGGGTCCCAGTCTTTTAATATTTACATAACTATGTTACAAAATACAACTGATGCTCTGATGACTTCATCGTTATATTATATTATATTATATTATAATATTCAATAGATTTGAATATTATTGAGAAGTTCATTTATATCAGTAACTAAATTCAGTACGTGAACATTATATAGATTAATTACACACAGGCTGATATTTTCATGCCTTAATTTGTCTTAATTATGATGATTTTCCAATTACAGCTAATTAAAACAGACATTTAGATTCGAATATTACATCAAAATAATTACAAAAACATTTTTAACACAGAAGTGTGGGCCTAATGAAAAGTACTTTTAGTACCTGCTTACAGGTTGTTATTTTCCAAGAGTACTTTTAATCTGACAAATGAGCCTCATCAGAACACATATTCTAATTTATTCAATATGACTGCACTTGTTATCTGCATTTGAGAATGTTTAAAAACCTCTACAAACTGAAACTCTCAACTCTAATAAAGTCATTATAATGTGTTTTTGAAAAACTACAGATGTTACTGACAAATTCTATCACTAAATAATAAGATGATCAACTTTCTCTCTACAAATCTTGACTATTATATACACTGCTATATAAACAACACAATATAACTCCAAGTAAATCAAACTTCTGTGAAATAAAACTGTCCACTTAGGAAGCAACACTGATTGACAATCAATTTCACATGCTGTTGTGCACATGGAATAGACAACAGTGGGAAATCTTTGGCTATTAGCAGGACGCACTCAATAAAGGAGTGGTTCTGCAAGTGGGGGCCACAGACCACTTCTCAGTACCTATGCTTTCTGGCTGATGTTTTGGTCACTTTTGAATGTTGGTGGTGCTTTCACACTCGTGGTAGCATGAGACGGACTCTACAACCCACACAAGTGGCTCAGGTAGTGCAGCTCATCCAGGATGGCACATTAATGCCAGCTGTGGCAAGGTTTGCTGTGTCTGTCAGCGTAGTGTCTAGAGCCTGGAGGCGCTACCAGGAGACAGGCCAGTACACCAGGGGACGTGGAGGAGGCCATAGGAGGGCAACAACCCAGCAGCAGGACTGCTACCTCCACCTTTGTGCAAGGAGGAACAGGAGGAGCACTGCCAGAGCCCTGCAAAATGACTTCCAGCAGGCCACAAATGTGCATGTGTCTGCACAAACGGTTAGAAACCGACTCCATGAGGATGGAATGAGGGCCCGACGTCCACAAATGGGGGTTGTGGTCACAGCCCAACACCGTGCAGGACGCTTGGCGTTTGCCAGAGAAAAACAGGATTGGGAAATTTGCCACTGGCGCCCTGTGCTCTTCACAGATGAAAGCAGGTTCGCACTGAGCACATTTGACAGACGTGACAGAGTCTGGAGACACCGTGGAGAGCGATCTGCTGCCTGCAACATCCTTCAGCATGACCGGTTTGTCAGTCAGTCATGGTGTGGGGTGGCATTTCTTTGGAGGGCCGCATGTACCGAGATGAGATCCTCAGACCCCTTGTGAGACCATATGCTGGTGCGGTTGGTCCTGGGTTCCTCCTAATGCAGGACAATGCTAGACTGCATGTGGCTGGAGTGTGTCAGCAGTTCCGGCAAGATGAAGACATTGAAGCTATGGACTGGCCCGCCCATTCCCCAGACCTGAATCCGATTGAGCACATCTGGGACATCATGTCTCGCTGGGGCTTTTTGTACAAGGCGCCCAGATCTGTGCTGCTGTTTGTAATGATTTTAATGTGACACAAAAGAATTAATTTACTTAAAATCTGTGTTTGTTGCTGATCACTGTATGCTGATCTCACCAATTTGATTATGTTTTTATTTACATTTTGCTTCTAAAATGTCCTTCTATCAAAGAAAAAGAATGTGGGTCTCCAAATCTGTTTTACCATGTTTGAACAGTCTGTTGTGCATAGTCGTGTGAATTAGGGAAATGGCTCTTCACAAAATCCATCTAGGTGTGTAACTTAAGCATATCAATAAATCAGAGGTAACTGTATTGAGTGAATATTATACTAATCCCTACATTTACTGAGGTGTGTATGAACAACCTTTGGCATGTGCAGGGCCAAGTTCTAGCTTTGCTATTTAAAAAGTTAAGGCGGGTCTTTTTAAATATATATAGACGGCCAGGGAAAACTGCATTAACATGACAAAGACAAGCCGCTAAAAACGTATGTAATATGTTTAATTTAGATAAATCTGAGAAAGAAGTCACATCCACCTTAACAGTGTAGCAGTGACAAGATGGAAGACCAGTTAGCTTTGCTCTTGTTTCTCAGTTGAGGAAGCAATGGTTAAAGAAAAAGTGTTTCTATGATCCTCTCCTGCTAAAATTGTAAAACCAAAACATTTTTCTCCCTTGACAGCTATGGTTGATCTAACCCTCTGAATGGAGCTGCTTATGGTGTAGGGTAGAGGTGGACCATAGGGGTGTCCCAAAGGCTTGTTGTATAGAGATTAGATTGAACCAAGTGGCTCCTGTTCCTACCCATGCTCGAGGAAAGCTAGAACTCCCTCTCATAGACCACAACCTCTGACAACAGAGCAGCAGTGCATTCACATTCATTCTTATTGTAGAATAATGTCTGTTATTTTCTACTAGGCTTTAGGTTCTCTGGGGGTGGGGGGGTGTGGGGTGGGGGGTTCTTGCTGATACATATTGTTTTTTTCACTTCAGCACTCTTGGAAGAAAATGTCTTACCATCTGAAAGAAAGAAAGAAAAAAGGAGCTCATTTATATGTTTTAACTTCTTTGATTTTGAACTAATAACTCACTGCTCTGATCCTTTCCCATAATCCTGACTATACGATCTTTTATATTAAAAGTTTCTTGCCTTTAGACTATACTTACCTAAATTGCACTTTTAGAAATCATCCTTTTTGGCTGTAATTATGAGTTTGATAGATGCTTGTCGGCTTAGTGAGGGAAGAGGTTAGCTGTCCCCGTTAGTTTTGAGCAGAAGGTTTAGGGGGGAATCCACTGAAGGCATCTGTCAGTGAGGTAAAGAGCACTGACAGCCATACATCATCTCTGCCTGGTGCAAGGCCCCTGTATTTAAAATAGTACTGCAGTCAAAAGCCCATAAAGTGAGTGACTCCTCTGGAGCATCTGCCACTGCATGCAGAGAGGAGATTCAATGTGAAAAAGGGGAGATAATGTGCTCACTCACTAATGGGCACCCGACTAGACACAGGCTCATTTTTCACATCATGTCATCTGTAGGGTTTGAATAAAAGTAATGGTCACAATGAGCCTGGATCTCTCCCAGTCATTATGGCTTTTGCTTCCTCATTTTTATTTGTGTTGACTTGTACAGTCGGAGGAGATGACAGTCTTTGGGTCTGTGGATCAGTCAGATTGATGATACTCGCTGCTCCCAGCCGCTGCTGACAGGTCCCTTCTTTTTGCCAGGCATGTGAGGCCAGAATGGCGCACTACGTCATATCAAATGCTGTAATCTGACAGAATAAAAGGATTTGCACACTGGGGACATCCCAATCTCTGTCTTTTATAATCTTCTGACAGAGACAGAAGGGGGGTATGAAGGGGTTCCTACACTTTCATGTAGTGAGAATTAGTGTCAGTCAAAGTTAAGTGGCTATTTTAAGATAAATAGGAGAAGATTTTCGTGGCATGTTTTAGGCTTTACAAGGCTATGCTAATGAGAATAGATACTGATTGGTCATTGGATGTTTTCATTTCCTAAACATTCTGAGTCTGAGGACACAGCACGTCTAAATCTGATAATTCTGAAAAGGTTAGTATGTAATTAACGCAAAAATCCACAGCCACTGTCAACTGTGCTTAGGTCAAAATAACAATAAATGCCCAAATGATGTTTTTATCTTTAAGACACATTCACTTATCTACCCTTTATGATTTAATAAAAATGTGTGTTTAACTGGTTTATTATTATTGTCACAAAACGGGATGGTTGGCTGTTGAGGACCCAAATACAGGCAAAAGGGAGGTGGAAATGGAGCAAAAATAAAGATGTTTAATAATACAGAGATGAAACATACAGAAACAATGTCCGAGGTCCAAAAATCGAAAAAACTGAAGGTCATGAAACCAAACACATCCAAAAACAAACCAGGAACATGGAGGGAAGACGATGAGCTATGAAATCCACCAGACAGACTAGAGCAGGATTGAGCAGATGAACCAGATGACAACCAGTGAGCTGATATAGTGAGGCGAGAGTGGAGAATGACATTGAATGTAGGTAAGTTAAGAATGGTATTGGAAACAGCTGTGGAAGAGAGCAAGCAGACAGACTGAGGAAAGATGAATAATTAACCAAAGGAAGCTGGACTAGAAACAAAGAAACCACAAGAGGAAAAAGTCTAACAATGATCCAAATGCACGAAGAACAGAACATAAGAATAAACTAAAAAATTAAACATAAAGGAATTAGGTAACATGGCAACTTCTTTCTATCAATAATGGCCTCAGAGAAATTAATTTAAAATGGCAAAACCATTTAAACAATAATACAGATCCCAGAAGTTATTAGAAACACTAATGTAAAAAAAAAAAATGCAAACATCAAAGTATCATAATAATTATACAGTGTCCTGCAAAAGTATTTATATTTCTTGAACTTTTGTCACATTTTACAAATTGTGAGGTAAAATGAATGAAAACACATTTTTTTCAAACGTTTTTTAAACAAAGAAATATGAAAGGTGTGGCTTGCAATTGTATTTATTTCCTTTCCATTGTGACCCTAATATAAAATCCAGTGCAACCAAGCTGGAGCTGTTCCAGCAGTCTACAAGCAAGAGGCAGGGTACACCCTGGACAGGTCACAAATCCATCACAGGGCAACACAGAGACATACAGGACATACAACCATGCACACACTCATTCACACCTAAGGGCAATTTAGAGAGACCAGTAAAGCTAACAGTCATGTTTTGGGGCTGTGGGAGGAAGACAGAGTACCCGGTGAGAACCCATGCATGCACAGGGAGAACATGCAAACTCCATGCAGAAAGCCCCCCGGCCAGGAGTCGAACCCAGGACCTTCTTGCTGCAAAGCAACAGTGTTACCAATTTCACCACCGTACATATTTATTTGGAACAATGAAACCGAAATGGAATGTTTTGGCCTGCTTGCAAAATACTGTGTGGCAGACAACAAACACTGCACATCACCTTGAGCACCGAATCTCCAAGTTAAACATGGTTATGGCAGAATCATGCTGTGTGCTTCTCCTCAGCAGATAAGCTGGTCATAGTTGATGAGAGGATAAACTATGGTAAGAAACTTGTGCCATCAGAAACTGAATTTGAATTACTCTGACTGAATTTGTATTTGTGTAACTTGAAATTAAATACATTGGTTTAAAAAAAAAAATCACTAAACTAAAACGGAATTTTATGGTTTGAAACTGAATTAATTTGCTTTTGAAATGTATTTCGTTGTATTAAAAATTCATTTTGACTACTTTCACTTTCAGGTCTGTAATTCAATTTCAGTTCCAAAATTCAGTCGTTTGTGTCACACATCCGGGTCCTTGAGGATAGCCACAGATTAATCAAACAGATTCATCGATTTACGTTTCACATCAGGTTAAACTTCTTTTACGGCATGTTGAGCTGGACCAGTGCAGCATACATGAGCTTGGCGGATGTCAATCACCAAGTGAAATGAGCGTCTATAAGAAGTGTCATGTAAAACAAATGATGGTCAAACAGTAACACTTATGCTACATGTAGCTATTAGCTAAACATGCCAGATTACCATAGTGTGCCGCCGGTGTTACTTTGGTCTGCGTTTCTCTAGCCCTTACCTCAGCGTAACTTCTGTTGCCTAGCAACCATGTTAGCATGAAGCGCAGAGCTGAGAAGCCGAACAAATGGAGCCTGAAGGTTAATACCGCTGTCTCTACTGTAAATAACTACACGGTTTTTATTTACCCTTTTACATTTTGCTGATGGCTTATAATGCTGTTTTGTTTTAAAGTGTTATTGTTTTATGATCTTGTTCATTATTCAGCCATTTAAAATGTTGAAAATATTTTTTGTGTTCATAAATATAAAAATCTAACACTAGATAAAATACATTGATGACAAATACCATTTGTTTAATTTATTTGTAAAGCTTTCAACAACTTAAACACTAACATATTAACTTAAGGAACAAAATTTAAATTTGTTATTTGCGGAGCATAATAATAATAATTATTATTATAAATAAACCAAACATTATTATTAGATTTCATCTGACTGAATTATATCTGTTTAACTTCCACCCATTGGGGAAACCCAGCGGGAGTTTGAAAACAATGTCCTGGGAGTCAGCTGTTCTCTCGGGGTTTAGCGCACCTCAACCACCCGGTCAGCTGATAGCTGGCGAGGCGAGGCGAGCCAGCTGCTGGGGCAGCAGATGAACACATCGGCGCATTGGTGCAAATAAGCGATAACTTGATAAACTGATCAGATATTTTAGGTTTACACAACTACATTCTTGTCTAAAAACATTGTAAATGTTCAGTTGTTACACAGAATGCGCAATATATCCAATTTTATTCACAACTTTTCTCTCTCCTCCAGCCTTTGCTACTTCCGTTTGAACAATCTACTTCGACCCGCAATGAATCATGGGATAGGGTGGTACACGGAGGATACACTGGACCCATCTTTCAAATCTGGGGAAAAGAAGGACGCATTTGAAGGAACCTTGGAGATTGGACAGCATTCGTCGCCTCATCCAGGACGTTATCGGCCTACAAATGCGTCCTTCAAAGGATGCAGTCCTGAATCTGGACACTGCAATAGTGAATGACATCCTTGAATCAGTAAATCTGTGTTTGATTAATCTGTGGCTTCAAGAACTCGGATGTGTGACATAAAAAACTGAATTTTGGAACTGAAACTGAATTTCAGACCTGAAAGTGAAAGCAATCAAACTAAATTTCAATACAAAGCAAAGCAATTTTCAACACAAACAAATTCAGTTTTAAACCATTACATTCAGTTTCAGTTTAGTGAAATTCATTTTCAAACCAATGCATTTAATTTCAAATTACACAAATACAGATTCAGTCTGAGCAATTCAAATTCAGTTTCTGATGGCACAAGTTTCTTCCCATAATAAATAGAGTTAAATACAAGACAATCCTGAAAGAAGAGGCTTAGTGGCTGCAGAAGACAATGACCCTAAACATATAGACAGAGCTACATTGGAAGGGTTTAATTTAAAGCAAATTCATATGTTTGACTGGGCCATTCGAACATATGAATTTGCTTTAAATTCATATGTTCGAATGGCCCAGTCAAAGTTGAGACCTAATTCCAATTTAAAATCTGTGGCAACAAAATTGCTGCTCACAGACACTCTCCATGGGCTCACTAAGTTTTAGCAGTTTTATAAAGAAGAAAAAGAGATAAAAATAGATTTTTCATGTATCATTTTCTTTCCACAATTAATCACTACTTTGTGTTTTCACCCATAATTTCAGAAAATTGGAGTTTGTAGATGTAATGTGACAAAATGTGACAAAGTGCATTTAGAAAAGTTACATATTTTTGCATGGAACTGTAATTAATGTTTTTTCTTTCTGTTGTGTTATGTCTTATATCTTAGAAGCTTTGAAAACCCTCATTGTTATATAACCTGTACTTTCTGCTTCATCAAGTACATCAAATACTGGGAGAAAAGGACTGTTTTGTGTCAGCCCTGATAAGAGTAGGGATGGGAAAACAAGTGATTTCCTTATTAGGTTCAGGAGTCAAAGGCCTTCTTCTGGGGATGTGGACTTCAAGAGCCCAGAAGATTAAGACATATATTGGATTCATGATGGAGGCCACAAAGTTCATTTTCAAAATAAAACAGAATATTATTCACAGTCCTTTTAAAATTCAGATTGCGAGCTGACCCATGACTTGGAAGTAGTGCATTACATTTTCAATGAGCTGATGCTCTGTCACTAGCTGGGAAGAATCCCATTTCCTGCCCGTTTGCCAGGGGAACTATGGGATTAAACCAGGAGTAGTTTAAGGAACTATGATGGCAGATACTGTAGGATCAAATTTTTAACATTTCAGAATGTGCATTTCCTTTCTTTCATGTCAATCAGTTTTAGTGCAAGGTGGTCATTCTTGAAGAGATTTTTCTTTTCTTCGCTTTCCCTTTTCTGCCTTTTTTTGTGTCAACAACACTGAAGGAGGTGAAAACCATGCTACTTTGTAAGGCAGTGGGAAAAAAATTCCCACCGGTAATATAAAAGACACATGCACACAGTTCTACATGATTTTCATATATATTAAAATCACTACCTTCAGTGGCATATGAAATTTTACACACCACTAACACCTAAGCTTACTGTTGAAATGTCTTTTTCCCTTTTATTCAGGCTCTTCTCCCTGTTTTCTGACCCTGAAAAGAGGTGACCAGTAATCTTATTCACACACTGCTTCCATTACAGACCTCGACACATATGCCTTACATAAGCCTGTAGAGGTAATATTGACATTGCTCAGCTGCATTAAAAGTTGCATGTCATACACAAATATTATGAAAAGTAAACGCTTTCTTCCAAGCTGTGAACCCTCTGAGCTGCCTGCATAATAAAAAGCTTAATTTAAACCCTCCTCCACAACAATGGGAGTCTGTGTTTATATAGACTACTTGAAGAGAAATCTCAATATAATAGCTATCCAGATTTTTAATTTTACTGTTACAATATTGAGAGCTTATAGAGACATGGAGGAACTTCAGATGCATCTCAATATTATCAAAAAGTTAATTTATTTCAGTTATCCAATTCAAAAAGGCAAAGTCAGTTATTATATAGATTCATGACACAGAGTCATATATTTTAAGCTTCTATTTGCGTTCATTTTGATGATTATGGCTTACAGCTAACAAAATCCAAAATTTTGTTTCTCACAAAATTAAAATGCTGCATAAGACCAATAAAAAAGGACTTTTAAACCAAATATTGGTCCTAAATAAAATATTGGAGAAATGGAGAGGCTGCTGGTTGACCTTTGATGACCTCTGTAAATCTTTATTAATATCTTTATAATAATTTTTGTACCACAAACTAGCACTAGTGGTGCACAAATGTTTGACATAATTTGTGCCAGATTTGATTAATGTGGTGAGAGGCAAGCTCAGCCTGGCACCCTGCCTTTTGAAGCACTGACTGGAGTTGCAGTGCACACCTTGTGAATCTCCCTCAAACTGTTGAACTCACTATGCTTCACAATCCTCTCAAGGCTGAACTTATCCCAGCTGCTTGTGCCCCTTTTCTTCCCCACTTTTTACTTCCGCTAAACTTTCTATCAATATGCTTGTATACAATATGCTTATATACAGTACAGACCAAAGGATTGGACACACCCTCTCATTCAAAGAGTTTTCTTTATTTTCATGACTATGAATATTGTAGCTTCACACTGAAGGCATCAAAACTATGAATTAACACATGTGGAATTATATACTGAACAAAAAAGTGTGAAACAACTGAAAATATGTCTTATATTCTAGGTTCTTTAAAGTAGCCACCTTTTGCTTTGATTACTACTACATAAACTCTTGGCATTCTATTGATGAGCTTCAAGAGGTAGTCACCTGAAATGGTTTTCCAACAGTCTTGAAGGAGTTCCCAGAGATGCTTAGCACTTGTTGGTCCTTTTGCCTTCACTCTGCGGTCCAGCTCACCCCAAACCATCTCCATTGGGTTCAGGTCCGGTGACTGTGGAGGCCAGGTCATCTGGCGCAGCACCTCATCACTCTCCTTCTTGGTCAAATAGCCCTTACACAGCCTGTGTATGGGGTCATTGTCCTGTTGAAAAATAAATGATGGTCCAACTTAACGCAAACCGGATGGAATAGCATGCCGCTGCAAGATGCTGTGGTAGCCATGCTGGTTCAGTATCCCTTCAATTTTTAATAAATCCCCAACAGTGTCACCAGCAAAGCACCCCTACACCATCACACCTCCTCCTCCATGCTTCACGGTGGGAACCAGGCATGTAGGGTCCATCCGTTCACCTCTTCTGCGCCGCACAAAGACACGGTGGTTGGAACCAAAGATCTCAAACTTGGACTCATCAGACCAAAGCACAGATTTCCACTGGTCTAATGTCCATTCCTTGTGTTCTTTAGCCCAAACAAGTCTCTTCTGCTTGTTGCCTGTCCTCAGCAGTGGTTTCCTAGCAGCTATTTTACCATGAAGGCCTGATTCACACGGTCTCCTCTTAACAGTTGTTCTAGAGATGTGTCTGCTGCTAGAACTCTGTGTGGCATTGACCTGTTCTCTAATCTGAGCTGCTGTTAACCTGTGATTTCTGAGGCTGGTGACTCAGATTAACTTATCGTCCGCAGCAGAGATGACTCTTGGTCTTCCTTTCCTGGGGCGGTCCTCATGTGAGGCAATTTCTTTGTAGTGCTTGATGGTTTTTGCAACTGCACTTGGGGACACTCTCAAAATTTTCCCAATTGTTTGGACTGACTGACCTTCATTTCTTAAAGTAATGATGGCCACTCGTTTTTTTTTACTTAGCTGCCTTCTTCTTGCCATAATACAAATTCTAACAGTCTATTCAGTAGGACTATCAGCTGTGTAATGTATCCACCTCCTGCACAACACAACTGATGGTCCCAACCCGATTTATAAGGCTTGAAATCCCACTTATTAAACCTGACAGGGCACACCTGTGAAGTGAAAACCATTTCAGGTGACTACCTCTTGAAGCTCATCAACAGAATGCCAAGAGTGTGTGAAGCAGTAATCAAAGCAAAAGGTGGCTACTTTGAAGAACCTAGAATATAAGACATATTTTCAGTTGTTTTACACTTCAGTTTATAATTCCACATGTGTTAATTCATAGTTTTGATGCCTTCAGTGTGAAGCTACAATATTCATAGTCATGAAAATAAAGAAAACTCTTTGAATGAGAAGGTGTGTCCAAACTTTTGGTCTGTACTGTACAACAATATAATATTGTTGCAATGTCAATGGCAAAAGACTGTTTGGAATGCTGTAATTGTTTGGTAATATTTTACAAGAATAATAAATTTACTCTTTGTATGTAAATAATATCCAGCCTGCAAGATTTAGCATCCCTACAACCAATGCCCAAAGATTAAAGTGGCCAAGATACTGAAGATTACAAAGAGTGTCAGAAAAAAGAAAAAGAGAAGTTAGATGAAAGTGTGGATTTATCACAACAAATGTTGTCATCACCCTGCTGCTTGACAACTGTCAGGTCAGCAGTCTTCTCCATAGTTGTGTGGACCATAGTATACCTGCAACTTTACATTTCTGCATTTAAAAGCCTTTATTATTTGTCTTATGCAATATTCTACTAAAATAAAAAAACAGATTGTTGTTTTTTTCATACGCTGTAAGCTATAATCATCAGATTTAACACAAATCAAGACTTAAAATGTACCACTCTGTGTGCAATTAAATCTATAGATGAGTTTAATTATTTGAATTGAAATATTGAAATAAATTGAGTTTTTGTTAATTTTCTAATTTACTGACATGCACCTGTACATCAAGTATAATTACTCTATGGACCTGGAGGAGGGCTGCAGTTTACACTGCAGTAAAGCCACAACTTAAGCATGGTGCTGAGCTCATTCCCATAATACCGCCATCCAACCCCCATCTCTTTGCACCGATGCCTGCCTCATCACTCCACACAAAATATCCCACCCTTAATTGGTCTGTGCTCCTTCAACATGTTTGTAATGAAAAAAAGCAGCACATAATTCTTAGTTTGTTGGCTGGCAGAGCCCAATTTACAAAAGTGGAGGTTGGTGATAAGCAGAGACAGTATGGCTGTGGAGTGCTCAGAACAATGAATCACCCCGCTGCCAGGGTTGAGCAGAATATAATTGAGTCCAACATCTCTGAGCACTTTCACCATAATTAATGATAATCTGTAACAGAGGAATCTGAGATTCCAGTTCACAGAACTGTTTAATTAGGCCCAGTAATGAAAGCACAGGCACTACAAGAATATGGCCGGCCTCATGATTAATGATTTGTGCTACTGAACACAAAAGTGCTGCACCGTTAACTCCAATGGATGCTGCTATGTCTCTCTGGCATTTACCGAACACCAAAATACACACGGAGCTGTTTGCCTCCCCTATATGAAACACTATATAAATACCCTGTTTTTTTGTGCAGATATGACTGTTATATAATTAACATGTTCTAGATTTACTAAATACTTCTCACCTCTGATGGAATTTGTGATGAAAATTATACATAATTATTTACATGATTTTGAAAATTACTTATTTTTTATTGTTTCAGAAAATCTAGATGACAAGACAATATCAGTTTAGGTTTGAAATAGTATAGATTTTGAACTAGAGTTACACAAAAGTAGTCAGATACCTTAAAAGTAGTGAAATACCCTTTACTCAAGTGCAGAATCTGATGACAACTATTCAATTATTTACTGTTACTGCAAACATGTTAAGAAACTTAACTGAAACTGTCATCTTTTAGCAACAATCATTCAATGTGCCATTGCTGCAACTGAATGGTAAAACAATTTGGCAGTGTGTGTGATGCATGTCAAACATACACCTCTGTTATTTTTAATTAGAAGAACCAACAATTTGTGCTGACTGTCTGCACCAGAGATCCTTCTCAGCATCGTTCTTTAGTCTTGCTATCCAAGACTAAAGAACAAGTCATCTCTTATGTCTCAGCGCACTTCACCATTATGTATTCATTGACAATATAAAATACTGTTTAAATCTGCCATTCATAAACAAGCATTTATTGTGCAGTTTTGTGACGCCAAAAGTGGCCTTTGCTTGATTCTTGTTGCTCAGAAGGAGGCGTTCAGCTGGTGTAAAGCGTTATGAAAGGGTTTTTGACAACTTTTACGTCATCCTGAATTATCACACAGGAATGTTTGCTGAGTTTCTTTACCAGACAGGTTAGATAATGACAGATTTCCTGACAGACCATGATACCCTACTTTCACCACAACTTTCTATAGGGCACTGCAGTTAAAAAAAACAACCTTTGTGAATTACTATTATATTACATGTCGAAAATTTAAATTTGCATTGACTGATAAGGGCCAATGCCTATATGAAAACCTCATACTGCCGTGACATTGTCATGGTATGATAACCTTGACTAAAATTACCATAGTATCACAGTTTCTACACAAAACTATAAAACTAAATGTGTAACATGATCTTTTTCCTTTTATTTTAAATGGAAAATCAATTATTATTTCTATTTCTGCTAAAATAATATAACGTAATAATTTGTACCATTTAAATACTGTCATCTATAACATTTATTCCTACTTTGTTTATTGTTGATTTCAATATACAGAGTTAACCAAAAATATACAAAAAACACTGGTTAATTTATTAGTAGATTATTCTAAAGACTGCTCATAGCTTACCAGCTATAGTTTTACACCTCAATAAGTGTACTGGGCAACACTGTCTGTTTTTTTTTCAAACAGACATATCTACAAATGGCCACATCTGTGTTTGTCTCACAAGATGGAAAGGTACAGGTGCTTTTGTTCAGAAAGCTGACCAGCAGTGTGCAGCATCATGGTGCTTTGATGCTCTACACAGCTGGAGGAAACACAAGTTATTCCAGCACTTTCTCTGGCATCTCAGGTAAAGAACTTTCAATTATAGGGACATTATAATAGACATTTTTTCTTTTAGGATATGGAACCACAAAAGTTTAAAACCTGGGTAAATGAACCAGCAACCTGCCCAGGTCTAATACCGAGTCAAATAGTGCAGCACAGATTATTTAATGGTCCCAGTTTCATTTCTACATAGTTATCATTATGATTTGTTATCAAATTTAAGGTTTGCCGGTGTTGATCAATTACCTTTAATAATTAGATTACTATTACTGGAAATGTTCTAAAATATATTACATGAGAACAAAAATAAATCTGTAAACATCTCTTGTTGCACTGAAAGAGTCAAGTGTTGCAACCAAAAAAAGGAGATTTTGTGTTTTTTAGCTATATTTCGAAGAAAATATGTTCTTGTTTGCTGAACACTTGTGGTAAGAAAAGATTGGCATGTAACAGGAAAAAAATGTCTGATACCATTCTCTCAAGTAATAAAAGAAGCACATAAGAATTGAGGTCTTTTACCTAAAAGTATGGATTGCATTATTGAATGAAATGCTCCAGCTCCTGCTTATGCCTTGCAGGCATCCTTGTTGTTATTTTCCTGGTAGTATAGCCCATATTGTGCGACTCCACAACACATCAGCATGTGGGGCTTTGCAGTGCAGTGTGTGCTGGAGTGGTTCCACATTTTTAAATGAATCTCATGAAATGCACAGTAACACAGTCACACTATTACAAAAACAAAATAAGATTTTGTTTGGCATGAATTGGATTTATACCTAAAAAAGCTATTAGTCACTCCCTGTCAGTTTGCTGACTGCTCTGAGTTGAACGTTTCTGTGTTAGACCTCTGAAGTTAAATTTCACAGTTAGTTACATATCGTAAATGTATTGCTTCCTTTTCTGAAAAAAAATGGTTTGGTAAATCAAGTCATGGTAGATCTAATAGAAAGATCAGGCCATTATAAAACAGTAAGAACAATAGGCAGTGCAGCAAAATGCTATTGGTTTTATTCATCATACCTCTCAGTAAAATGCTGAAGTTTCCATCAAGCAGACATACGCCTTAGGAAACGACAGTGTCAAAGGCAATGGGTGCGGAAAACCCGACACAGGAGCTCAGCCCTCATAAATCTATGACAAAACGTTCCAAAAATGAGAAAGAGGACATAAAGAAAGAGAGAAAAATAGATGTATTTCAGTGAAAGAAATGACTGTAACCGCCTACCCCCTTGCCCTCCCATTCCCCATGTCTAAATCTTGTTTAGTTCTTTAATTCTACAGTTTCTGACCTGGATCTGGCCATCGCTGCACATGAAAGAAATTACAAAAGCCTCTCAGTCACAGCAGCCCAGCTTCCTCCTGCACAGCAGCATTTGTCATTGCCAAAACAGCAGAGTTTAATTAAGTGTTGTGAGCAGCCTAGTGAGAAACACACTTTAATTTAAACCTCTGAACATGCTCCTATTGGTTCTTTACCTTCTCAACAATCAGCAGGGTATATGGCATAAATTTCTATCTCTCGAGGGAGAAAGCAGCTGCTGCACCTCTAGCGATTCATAAACGGCTTTCTTCCCCAAGAGCAATCTCTATTACGGCACATTTCATCATAATTCTGTTTGGAACTGTGAGCTGATGAATGTGATAATTAATGTCCCTTTCCAACTAAACATTTCATTTACTCTTGGCAAGTTAATGTCTGTTCTCGCGTTAAAAAATACATGTTGTATCATTGTGCTTCAAAACTGGTGAAAAGAAATAAATGGCAAATTATCTTTTGAGCCATCGTACAATGCTTGGTAAAGGGGGTACATTTATTTAGCGCTACAACAATGGGTTTGTTTCAGGATGGTAAGCTTGTTGATTCAGTAATGATTTTTTAAGTATGCTTTTATAGTACCATAAACTTTACCAGTTGAATCAATGGGGATATAAATAAAAGGAGGCAGAAGAAGCCACTGAGTGTTACATCTAAATCAAATAGAGCCCTGTTGTCAAGCTACGGTTGAACTGGCTTTGGGAACTTCAGAAGTAACAAAGAGATAATTTAACTTTTGAAATTGTTAAAAAATCAAAACATTTTGATAGATGGCTAAAACGCTTCTTAATCAGCGTAAGAAAATTACTGACACAACCCTTCTGTGTCATAGCTTCATAGATTAGTAAAATCTATTTAGAGATCTAATAGACTTTCTGTTGTACTAAAACTCTTTATCCTAAAACATTCCCTTTGTTAATAATATTTTCTTCTTAGTGTACTAACAGATTTATAGAAGTTTTGTTTTAGCTGCCTTCACACTGTTTCTTATACAGCCGTGCATGTGGGTGAATCTTAAACCAGGTTGTATGCGAGTCTAAACGTAAAGAAATTATGTTTTTTGTGAAACAGTGAGTCATGTATGAAGTATTTATGTTGCGATGGACAGTATTGTTTTGTATAGAGCATGCATACTGGGAGAAAGGCTGTATGTTTTTATTGTGTATATACTTCATGATCTCCTAATAATCTAAGGATGAAAGTTTAATGTGCTATACACAGTCTGTAAGTACCACCAGGTGGTCAAATAATTAGTAGCTGAGTTAAACAGAAAATAGGTCAGACCATCTGCCGTTGGAGCCAGTTTGAGTATTCATTATACTGAGTTGGCTTATTCTTCATCATTGCTGAGACACTGCATAGGGAGCATTAAATTAAGCAACATCATTGCTGCAATATTTGAGAAGTACTAATGTGCAACAAATATGGCATCTAAGAGTTATGATGCTCATACAGTGGAATTTATTGACATGTCCAAAAAAATCCATTGCAGCCTGGCTCAGCTGACAGTTTATTGCATCGGAACGTCAAGAAATCAAGCAATTTGTAGAACATCAAGTCGTATCAAATTTGTTAAGTACAACATTTGTGTCACTTTTGATGTGAATTTCACATTGTTTCACTGTGCCAGGATAGGATATATTAATCTTCGTCATACAGTCACAGTCACTGTCTCGTTTTAGTTTTTTCAATTTTAAGCATTGAAATAAATAATCAACTGACCATCTGGGAAACAAAGCTAAACACTCCAAGCACAGTCAATAGGAACACCAAATTTGTCAGTTAATTATTTGCTAAACGTTTCAAAAAATAGGTCACATTACCCTGCCGTTGGGGCCACATCAAGTCTTCAGGATACTTATGTGAGAAAAATGTCTTCAGCAAAGACAGAGTAACTGCATGGAATGTCTGTAGTGAAAGTTTAGTATAGTTTTGTAAATTCTGTCACAGTTGTGAGTATGTGCAGTATATACAGAGTGTAAAAGTTCCAAAGACCAAGCTTTGGAATTTCTTAACATATCCAAAAAAAACATGCCATTAAAATGACTCTAAAATACAAGGCAAACAGTAGCACGACAGGCTTATTCCTTTCAAAAGATTAAAAGTAAACAAAAGAATGGTTGATTTTAACACCCCTTTCACCCTCTAATAAGTCAATAGACAGTAGGCTGCATACATTATGAGTATATTAGGTAAACAATGCTGGAATCAGGAAATCAGTTTTAGGGTTGTAAAAGTGCACACATACTTCATGAAAGCAAACATGCAAAACAGATTATGCAGAAATACTCATATTTATGTTTTGCGATTTATAAGTTCCCCTAAAACTTTTCACACCCTTTTCTTTGGGAAATGCTGCATAATATATCAAGCAATTTTTAACTTGACCTCCACAAATAGGAATTGTAAAGGTTTTGTTGCAAACGTTTACATTTAATCTTTAAAGAAATCAGTCTAAACATAACTTGTATCATCACTAACCTTGTAGAATTATAAGTTACTTTTTTCTGTTGTAATAAATCCAGGGCCATACATGATACTAAGCTATAGGGAGTAGTTTTGTTTAATATTTCTTTGCTCACTTTTGTGTAAGTGCAAATAGAGAGGATCTGTGAAGCTGATTCAACCTCTATACAGACATTTTTCTTAGCAGGCCCAGCGTTTCAAAAGCTCTGGTCCCCATATAACATCTAACAAGTCAAGCACTGGCACAAACACAGAAACCAATCAAACTCAGCCCACATGAGCCTTAAACATAGGTGGAAGTACATTTCCCATCTATGTTGGGTGACATTTTCTTGTCCTCCTGTTGGTTCTGCTCCTGCATGTGAGTGATCAGACAGCCAACACATAGTCCAGGTTTATTAGCAAGACCTTACAAAGCCCAAAGCTCCGTGGAGATGTGTAATTCTCTACAAAATGTGTCACGTTAACTCTGTTGACTGATCCACACAACAGCTGGCTCATAGGGGACCTCTCACACTTGAGTGCAGCAGCCGTGTAGTGTCTTCAGCTCTTTGTGGTTCAACCAGAATAAGGTCTTGACATGCTGTTCATAGCTAGCTTGTTCAGTCACTTATACAAGGCAGTTTCCAGGTTCTAAATTGGATGAAGCATCTTGTCTGAAGTGTCTTCAATGCACTTACAGTATATTAAATGTATCACGTGTATAACCTTATACATTTTTTATTGCAGTAGTATGGTCTTAAAGAAAAAAAAAACTGAAAAAAGTTAACTTTTAATTTAAGTACATTTATGCAGTAGGGAAAAAAATACCACGATATAAATTATAGTATTTTTTCTAATAAATGCAACAGAATCATTTAACTTTAAATAAATCTTTAAGTAAATCCGCTTTATGAGTGTGTGTAGGAAGTTTTAATCAGTATTCAAGGGCCTCCTGTTGTCCTGGTATTGATCCTTGGGTGTTTGGGTTTTGGTTTTCACGTGTGTGTTGATCAACTCTTAGTTCATTATTATTGTTTAAAACTTCTTGCCATATAGAGTTTCTTTGCGTTAATTTTTGTTTGGAAGGTGTTGTCATATTAGTTAATTCATTTGGGTTTGGTTTCTAAGTTTATTCTTGTGTTCTGTTTGTAGTTTCTTTGTGTCTAGTCCAGCTTCCTTTGTGCTAATTATTCACCTTCCCTCATGCTGCCTGTTTACTCTCTTCCACAGCTGTTCCTAATCCACTGATTAAATCACCTGCTTTTGATGACATTCTCCACTCTCACCTCAGTATATGTTCTCACTTCTTTTTATTGTTATTTGCTGGTTCCTCTCGTTACTCTGCCCGTGCTTCATGTCATGTTCTCCTTGTCTAGGTTCTGTACATTTTCTGTTGTAATTAATAAATCTCTACCATGTTCATCCCAAGCTTCTCTCTGTATTTTGGACCTACTCTCAATATGGAAACTTTGACAGGGATATAATAATGCCTGAAAACAAAGGCTAATTTCTCTTCAAAATTGGAAAGATAAACGAAGATGTCATTTATGTTTCTCAGATGTGTACAATACAAGAAATGGCTTCAAGAAAATAAAAACTTCCCTAAACATTTCCCTTATCTATATTCATTTATTGGTACCCCTGGTAACAATTCATAGAAAGCCTTATAATATATCCATCTTTTAAGAGGGAATGTGGTATGGTGATTTGAGTCCAGTACCATGGATAGTTGCTTCAGCAGTTCAAGAATCTTTGATTCCCCTAACAATTTCTCAGAAGCAAATAAAACTCAGACATTTTTGTAAATTGTGCTTTACTTTTTTTTGGTTAATTGGAGTATAAGGGAATTTTAGGTATTTATGAGACACACAATTCATTTCTTTTAGCCACTCCACAAAAATAGAAAGACAAGAGAAAATACTATTTAAATAAGGCAGATGTGTACTGATCATCATAACTCAGGAAATGTTTATCAGCATTGCATATCGATTTTCTGTCAGATTCAGTTCTGGACTTGGCTAGGCCATTAAAACATTACGTTTCTTCTACTCAATTCATTAGATGTTGATTTTGATGTATGGATTTGCTGTAAAGCTAAAAAATAAAATCCCTCTTTATCTTTGTTTTCTTGAACACACCTTAAAGTTTTGGGGCAAAGCTCTCTCGCATTTAGAACTGCTCATAATTACATTTACCTTGACAAAAACCCCAGATTATAATACTGCTAAGTTTTACTGTGGTCGAGGGTTTCGTTTGGTGATGTTCTGTGTTGTTTTTCAGAGCATAACATGTCCTCCTACAAGCTTTTAAAATATTTTAGTTAGGCCTGGATGTTTTCTTGAAAAGAAAAATTGTTCTGTCTTGATCTTAATGTACACATACAAAGAATACAGGAAATTTTTGTTAAATGTAGTCATTTGTCACTCTTTTGTACCCGTCTCTTGACTGATACCTTTGTACAAAAATATGAGTTTGATTCTTGTAACTTCCCTGTAAACTATGGCTTTAGCTAAATTATGTAAATGAGCAAATGTCAAGAAAACCCAACTAGAACAGCTGAACTTTATTTCAGGTTAATCACATCCACTTTAACTGATGTTCGGTGTGTCCCCAGGAAAGTTGAATGTTAAAATGGGTGAAAAGGTACGTAAAATAAAATAATAGGTTCGGGGTGTGCAAACATACGCAGCCAGTTTATTGTTGCTTTTTTATTTTTTTTATTTTTCCACCTCACAGACTTGTTTGCTTTGAATTTGATTTGTTTGAAATATATGTCACATTAAAGGTAGAAACGGTTTGGAAATGATTTATTATGATATTTTTTAATATCACCAAAAGCAATTTTACAGACGTGTGTACATTTATGGGCTCCACTGTATTTGATATAACTTGTTTGTAAATCGTTGTAGTTTACATTGTTTGTGTATTTCAGCAACCTAAATTAAGTTGATTATAAAACAATCTTTTGTAATAAACAAGTCTCATATTAAGCTCTTCTAGTAGATCACTTACATTGTTCACAGGTCAATATGACAACTTGTAAATACACTGGGCCACATTAGAGTCAGAGTTGGGTCTCTTTAATCGTGGATCGTTTAAAGGATGCTCTCCTGTTCTTCCTCTTTAGAAAGCCAAATGATATATGATCACCTCTACACCGCTAGTTAATGTACACTATTAGCTCTGTATTTAAACATGATAATGTAATTGATTTACAAATTGATTTATTGATGTTAAATCAAGTGTTTCATGTATTAATCAAAGTAAAGAAATTAATTCCGTATATTTTATGAGCTGTTGTGTGATCAACTAATGATATGAATTAATCAACTTTAATAAGAATTCAAAGACTATTGTTTGCCCAATTTGTCACTTTGTTGGAGGGGTGGAATGAAGAATGACCTCTTGATTTACAACACGTAGCTTAGTCAGAGTATTTTGGAAAATTACTCTGCTTTTTTGGAAGACCATGATACAGAGAGTTATGCTAAATGGTAAATGGCCTGAACTTATATAGCGCTTTTCCAGTCATAGAGACCACTCAAAGCGCTTTACACTAGAGCCACATTCACCCAATCGCACTCACTAATGCTCACACATTCATACACCGATACGCAGATCGGTAGGCAACTTGAGGTTAAGTGCCTTGCCCAGGGGCATATCGCCTTATCGGTTTATTAGCTGCAACACAATAGGTGCAATCTGTTTTAGTAGAGAGGCATACATTTATTTCTTGTGTTTCTGTACTACAAGAGCTTAGAGTAACAAGGTTGGAGGTTTTATATGCAGTATTTAGAAGTAATGAATTTGATGTTTATTACTTTTCAAGTCGGAATAAGTGTGGAAAAGAAAAAAATGGGTATAGAAAAATGTTGTTTCTATTTCAGATAACATTACCTAAAAAATAAAAGACAGACTTTTTACATATATTTAGATAATATTATTTTAAATCTGACTCAATCAAAATTAAACTGGACAATTTTACTGCATTTTCAGCCTCTAAAAGAGTTTTTTCTTCATTTTATAACTGGATTTGTAGTTCTTAAATTGGGTCTAGTTGGCATCCTAAACAAAGTGCTGGCACTGTTTTTGGAATGTGTAAAACTAAAAAAGATACATCACAGGAAACAAATTTCAATTTTAGGAATCTTTTGTAATTGTTGTATATTTCAGTCAAGATCTTACAAGTCTGAGTTTGAAATAGATTTGATCGAAGGTATTCCAGATGCCAAAGAAACTGTAAAATATCCCTTTACCACAACATTCCTAAACTCTACAACAGTTCAAAATCCAAAGCAAACTTCACCATTGTGTTCTTTTATTATTTGTGAAATTTAAATATTTTCTACTTAAATATACAGAACGTTGTAACAGCTATAAATATAAAACAGCTAGGAATTTGGGTCTGGAAAAGTAGGACTATTAAAATAGAAAAGGTTTTAGCAATCCTTTGACAAAATAGGGAAGCACTTTGTGCAAGAGTAATAATGTGGGAATGGAAGGTTTAAAGGCCAAATGTAATCATAAGAAAATAAAGCAACAGGTTCCATATCACTGCTTCTTAAAGTAAAAAGTTTTTAATTTCAATACACTTGTCTGGTACAAGAAGAAACTCAGGATTTTTATCTCACTAAAACAGGAAGGTACTGCCATATTTGGATGATGACATACCGCATATAATGGGAACCACACCATTGTGTATTGTTGTAAACAGGAAAAAGTTGCTTTGCTTCCCAAAGTGTTACCTTTCTAATGGGAATACTTTGAATGGATGTGTGGCTGCTTATGAACAGATGGAGTGAGCGCTCTTGCATTTTCAAAGGATCCGCTACAGGAAAAGTGAACGGGCTTTTTTAAAGTAAATAAGTGAGGAGGCTGGATTTGTTCTCCTCCACCAAAACCAGTTCCTCCGTTGAAAACACCTTTTGTCTCCAGTTCATAAAACAATTGGAGATTGGCCTTTAAGGGAGGCAATAACCCAAGGCTAAGGGATGGGGACGCAACACAGTTAATGAAAGGCGAGAACAGATAGCTGTAGGATTCAGCAGCCATTGTTGGTTAGCATACAACTTATCAGGTTTGAAAAAATATTGTTTCACTTTTTACAGCTTTTCTTTTGATAACCACTTTACGATAATGTAGTTAAAACCTCAAGAGTAAGTAAACAGACAGATTATGTGATGAAAACTGACATAAAATCACGGCATAGCTCACTTATATAAGGCAGCTTTTCTGGTTACACATTTGTTGGGGGGAATGTGCTTATACACACTTGTACGAATGAGAGTAAGAATGCCAGTCAGAACTGGAGCCAAAATCATATCTAAATGAATCCTGTGGGATTTTTCTCTTTTTTTTATTTTTTACAAAAACTCTTTCAGCACTGTGGTAAGTCCCAGACAGGTTCATCACTGAGTGCTCCTAAATCCCTGGGTAGGATGTTGTTATATTCAGTAACCAAGCTATTACTCTCAGACAGCATTTCTGTTGACTCCCTCCTCACTGGACAAATCAGCATTAAAATGTTTGCCTTATGAGCTCAAATTCTACAAAAAGACTTTGCTATCACTAATTGTGTCTTTTAAGGATATTGTTTTAATGCACTGATTTCCAGGTTCTGCATTTATAAATAACATTATAAATTTATGGCAATTTTCCCTTGCGTCATCTGCTGCTGTGTGTTCACTTTTTTTCCTTGTTTTTTATAAAACGTTTTCACAATTTCTGAGCGGTAAATAATTCAACTATCCTGACCTACAAGCCTGAACAAAATAAAAATAAAAAAAAAAGAAATATGCTCTTTTAATATTAAAAAAAAAAGTCTGAACTAAAGCAAAACAAACAGCCTGCAATGGCTTTCTCTCCTTCTTTTCACTTTCCTTACACTAAACTAAAACTTTAAAATGCAATTAAACAGTTTTCTTTCTCTGCTTCAAGTGAATTGTTTGCACTCCAGAGAGCCATTTAAGCAGTTCATTAGTGGCTATGTCATGTCTTTAAAGTATTGATCTGTCCAGTCAATGGAAAAAATAACAACCCCTTTATAAGCTTCTTGTCCACAGCGATGGGCAACATAAATTATTTAAAAAGGCCAGATTCACTGCGGCCATGGAGCCATCAATCATAAGATATGGCAATGACAAAAAAGCTTCATACGTCCCTCCTATCTCCCCCAGAACAATTCTATCAGCCAGGTGACTGTGAGGAGCCCGAATGACCCGGTGTCACTCGCATTGTTGCCTCAGCCTTTGAACGACCCAGCTTTCCACCCTAACGTGGAATGGGATGGCTAAATAGATTCTCTGTGTTTACCACCGGCCTCTCTCCCAGAGCACACTTCAATTTGTCTAACAATAAATGGTGGACAGAGGAGTTGGAGATTCCCAAACAATGGATGAATATTTTATCAAGTTGTTGGATTGAGTTGCAAGTGGCAGAACATTTATTCATAGATGTTCTTTCGGGGTTATTCCACAGAAAAGGGAACAATGCAGCAACTGGAGAGTTATGCTTGCTGGAATGTCTCCATCTTGTGTTTGCTCAGGAAAGCAAAATCAATGAATCATGATATTTATTGCAAAAATTCATTGTTTGTTGTAGATATAGCTGAAAGGTATCTTTACATTAATCGTTACAAGGACCAACTATTTTTAGATGGATTGTCCTTGTAAGTACGCAATAGTGAGAAGACAAAGTGGCCACGATATTAAGTCACTCCTTTTTTATTGCAGTCCTATTGATTAATCAATAATTTTATAGTTGGGGAGCTTTTTTATTGTCTGCTGTGTGGTTGTGCTTTTTGTTTCGTCTTCTTGAACTACACTATCACACTGATGGGTTTACTGACACTAACTACAGTGTTGTGAAAGTTCACCCTTAAACAAGAAAAGTTGTAAATTCAATTCACACAGATTAAAGCAGAATTAATTTGAATTAATAAGTCAACATCACAGCTTCTAACATAAAGCAGATGTATCAGTTCTTATTAAATATTTATATCTTTTTTTTTAAAGTAAGGATGTATTACCCAGTTTTAAAGTTACTGATTAACATTGAATAAAAGCTACATCCTAAGGTGGTCTGAGAGCCGTACCAGGACAGAACCTGTGGTGAGATTATTGTGGAAACATGCTGCTGACATATAGTGCATGGTGAGAGTGCAGGATAACCTGTGTGGAATGCAGAAAACAGCAGAAAATAATCTCTTTACTAAGAGTGTAGCACAGTAAAGATTGCCTTTACAGACAAGGTTTTGAAATTCGCTTTGATCCAGCCACCTTCTGATAAGTCGCCCAGGATATGGTGAGTGTGACAGAGTCTTACCAATTAGGGTTCCCCACAAATAATGATATGTATGCGTGACATCCCTAACTGCTAGCCTGTGCACAGCAGACACTTAAATCCCACCCACAAGTAAAACATTATTGTTTTTTTTTCTACATGAAGTAGCTAATCTCTCTCCTAGAAGTCTCCCAGTTAGCATTTGTTCACTTCAGAATGGACATTATTTAATGTAACCATACCAAGGTCCACTTAGTTCAAAATCCCAAGCTAAACCAAACATGCTCTAAAGGTTTAAGGGTTTCATAAATACATTTATTTAAATGCACAATATTGACTGGAGCTTAATTAAAAGCTTTTTCTCTGATTTCCTCCAGCAGTTTAAAACATCCAGTTGTAAGAATTATGGTTATTGAGTAATGAATATTTATCAAAAATTATAATTACAAATTTAGAAAAATAATTTTCTTAAACAAAAAACATTACTTACAAATAGAAGTCTGTGATGTCCTCTGGTGTTGTGATTATGGGCTCAAAGCACTTAATAATTACAATTAGTTAATTAACATTAATAATTGATAATTATTAATCAAACCACGCTAAATGTCACTGTTTAATCAGCCGCTTCACCAATCGTTGAATCGAACAAAGGGTCATAAAACTCCGAGGTGGGAACTCAGTGGAAAAACTCCAGTAATAAAACTGGGACAAAGGAGCGGTCAGGCCACAGGGCCCAGACGGCAGCTGCTTTGAATGGAAAACTTAAAAAAATCTTCTAACTCTTTCCTGATTTGGGATCAGTCGGACAAAAACACACACACCTTGCTGATTGCATCCGCGCTCCCCGAACACTTGCACAGCAAATCCAACACCCATAAAACACTTCAATCAGTATTGCATGCAACAAGTTAATACCTTGGATTAACTACTGGTGATTCTAAATCACCTTAAACACATGCCTCATCCTACCCAGACCTCTAAATACACCTATCCAATTTAATATATAAAAAAGAACGAAATTACTTTGACGTTGATTTCTATTCTTCACCGGTTGAGGATGGGTCGCAGGTCTGAAGAAGAATTGTTCGGTTTATGAATCTTCTGACCTTCTTGTATCAAACAGAATTCCAGCTTTCAAGCTCTTCCGGGAATGGGCGTGTGGATGAAAAGTTCGCCTGCGAGTTTCTGTCGCTCCAGATATGCGCCTCCGTTCCGTCGTCCATGCGAGACACGCTGGAAATGGCAACGAAAGTGTTGGGACCCCAGCCATGTATTACAAAATGAAAGGCTAGTAAGAACTTTTATGGAACTTTCAAAATAAATTGCATTAACCTACTTCCAGCACAGCCAGGAAAAGGGGAAACAGCGGAAATCCCCTGATGTCACTGTCCGAATAAAAACCCCACTTTTGCAACAGACTGATCTCTTCCACACAGGTCCCCAGCGGAACTAGACGGAGGGATGCAGCGTGCTCTTTGCGGGCAAACAGACATAACACTTCAAACTGGATCCAAAAGTGTCATACGATCACGCGATCATATGCACTAACTTAAGTAGGAATGAATTGCTGTTTGTGTATCTGGTATTCATTCCTGAACAGGGGTAATTAAGGTACAAGCTTTGCTTGACTTTCTCTCTGAGGTCTACAGAATCAAACTGTGTTCCAGAGAGTTCCCAGCAGAGACCCTGTCTCTACGACGCCGAGTGGAGCAGTTTTCCCGGTCTGAAGGACGAACAACGGGGCCGCATCATCGTGGCTACAGCAGTAAGTACAGTTCAGCTAGCCCGGCAGCACGAGCCGCCCCACCCCACAGCTACGGAGGTTAGCTGCAAGTTAACCCTTTGTTCACTGTGGATGCTTTCCTCAACTTCGTCGCCTTGGACAACTTTTCCTCAGCACGGCTCACGTAACGGGTTGTGTTTTGGGCAGAGAGAAGTAGTTTAGAATTAAATAATCTAAACATTTTTCATTTTATGACGATTGATTTTGTTTCTGTTGAAAACTTACCATGTGCTCAGGTTATAAGTTCTGTGTTTGTGTTTTTAAAGTTAAGACAAACTTTATTTAAATGGTGATTTTAAACACAGAAGATCGGTCATAACATGCCGTCCGCGCTTATGCATTTTAACCCTTTTATTAGTGGTATTTTAAAGGTATGTTTGATTCTGATGATAAGCTATAAGCTTCTTTTGTTAGCTCCAACCGCTAACAGCTAAGAACACGTGCTTTCCTACTAAAGATCATTTACCCAAAAAGGTTATCAGTTTCAATCTAGGAAATAATATTTCCCTAAATATTATTTTACTAAACTTGATAACTAAGTAAACACCACTGAGCCCCATTTCTCCAGAAAGATTTGGTTCTTATTCAAAATAATATTTCCTTAAATATTATTGTACTATTTCCTTAATAATATTTCTTTAAATATTATTTTAATAAATAAAGGCAGCTAATTAAACACCATTGAGAATTGGTCATCCAGAAGGTTGGTTTTATTCAGCAAATCATTCTTTAAAATGTTATTTTACCAAAATAATGCTTTATCTGATCTTGCATTGTGAATGGTTGTTGGAAGGTATACCAATTATTGCCTAAGTTGGTTCCAAGACTAACATAACTTCAATTCCAGATTCTTCAAGATAATCCCTGGTTCTCAAACATAAATATTGCATGATAATATTGCATCATTCTTTTGGTCATGGTTTTCAACCATCGTTGATCAACTTGTTTATATTGTACATAGCCCATTAGTCCACCTTAGTTGGATTGTTTTAGCATAGTAAAGAGTTTGTTGAAGGAAATATGTTTGACTTTGAGTTGACTTATTTTTGTTAATAAATTCTTGTATTTTAAGAAATTGTGTGAATTAATTCCGTGTGTGTGCAGAGTTTTGCTGTTCAATAATGTCAGAGCTTGGCTCATCCCTTTCAATTTTGTCCTAATACCACCGCCTTATTGGGCTGGTATTCACAGGACAACCCTTTACAGACCGAAATATTATTTAATAAAATATTAAAGTATTATTAAATAATATATTCATATTCATAATCACAACAAAAGTTTGGTTTCCGCGGGTTTTATAATTCTGATGATGTCAGCTTCAATGTCCATCACTGCAGCGAAGGCTGAGCTGTGCATGTTGAACAGCCAGTCAGTCTATCCGACCAAAATGGATGACCCCAACACAGTTTAATTTAATTAGTAATTCTACACATTCAACTCTACACCTTGGTATGATTGTCGTTTGGTGTCTGTATGTTATCGCTAGCCCTGAGATAGAGATACACTGCCATTAAAACGTGCTTGCCCACTTACAGATTTCTTCGGTTTTTGCTTTTCATCACACTTAAATTTTTTTTTTTTTTTATTTAGTATTATACAAAGAAATCCTGGATAAAAAAAAAAAAAAGTTTTGTTTTGAGAATGAGGATTTCATTCATTAAGGGAAAAAAGCTACCCCCCCTTGTTAAATCATTAAGTTTTCATTTAAATTAATATTAAAATTAACATAGACTTTATTGATCTCAAAGTGGAGAAATTATTTTCTGCATTAGCCCATCCCTTAGGGAGCAGTGGGTTTCCAGTGTACAGCACCCAGGAACATTCAGGGGCTAAGGGTCTTGCTCCTGGACCCAGAGTGGCAGGCTTTGGGATTCAAACCAGGGTACTTGTGGCTTCACCAAGACGCAAATGCCCTGCTCTCTAACCACTAGGCCACCACTCCCCCTTACCTAGTTACACCCAGTAGAACCAAGAAAGCACTTAAATAGAATCTGTCTAACAACATGAAGTATGGCAAAAGATATCAAAAAGCAACACACCATGCCCCAATCTCTCTAAAGCTTTAGGACTCTAGTGAACCCCAGAGAGCCAGAAAGGTACAAATAGAGAATACTGAACAGAGCTGAACTTTACGCGGGAATGACAAGGTTCCCCAAAATTACTCCAAGGGTGCATCATGGGCTCATCCATTAGGTCACAGAAGAAGCCAAAACAACATCTAAAGCACTATAGGTCTCACTTGCCTTAATTAGGGCCAGGGTTCATTCAACAAAAAGAAAGACACTGAGCAAAATGGCATCCATGGGACAGGCTCAAGTACAGAACCACTGCCAAAAAAAACATTTGCCAAAAAACATCTTGACAACATTTTGACAATGATTTATGAGACATAAGTGGAGCATTTTAGAGGGTGTGCATCCATCTGATGTAAACAAACAATGTCAGTGAGATATGGTGGTGATGGTGGTATGCTAACATTCACTGTGGTTTGCTTCCCCTCCAAAAGTAAGGTTTTGAAGTGGCTTAGTTAAAGTCTGACTGAGATTCTGTGGAATGACCTTAAACAACCGCTGGCTGTCTAGGTGGTGTCCAGAAAACGATGTGGGCTACATTGATAATTGGCGAACATTTTGGGGAAAACCTGGTCTGATCCGGAGAGACGGCATCCATCCCACTTTGGATGGAGCAGCTTCTCTTTCTAGGAAATCTGGCCGAATTTATTAGTTCTCCAAAAAACCTCTGACAACCAGGTTTCAGACCAGGAAGCAGGGTTTAATACTCCTCTCTGCAGCTTCTGTACTGCTACACCCATTACCTATTTAAGACAGTGTCTCGCCCACGGCCAAAATTGAATAGATTAAAAAATTATCTAAAAAACAGGAAATTCAGGAAAATCTAATAAAATTTAAACGCAACTCAGACTTAAAAAATAAAAATAAAAAACAATTAAATGTGGCTTACTGAACATAAGATCTCTCTCTTCAAAGACTTTGCTAGTTAGTGACCTGATTTGTGACAATCAGATTGATTTTATTTTGCCTCACAGAAACCTGGCTGCAGCAAGAGGATTATGTTACTATAATGAGTCAACTCCTACTAATTATTTAAATTTTCACATTCCTCGAAATACTGGGCGAGGAGGAGGAGTAGCAACCATCTTTCAGTCCGATTTATTGACTAGTCCACCGACCGATCAATAGCTACAACTCTTTTGAATATTTAATCCTTAGTTTTCCTCATCCAAATTGCCAAAGCACTAAACCACTTGTGTTTGTTGTTTTGTACCGTCCACCAGGCCCTTACTCTCAATTTTAGATCAGTTTTCAGGACCTTTATCTGATTTAGTGTTAAATACAGATAAAGTTATTATAGTGCGGGGATTTTAACCATCATGTTGACACTGAAAAGTGATAGCTTAAATATAGCCTTTAAATGCTATCTTAGACTCAATTGGCTTTACTCAAAACATTAACAAACCTACCACGTTTGTCTTCATTCTCTGGACCTTGTGCTGACATATGGCATTGAGTGTACAGACATAACAATATTTTCTCACAACCCTGTGCTGTCTGACCATTTTTTAATAACCTTTGAGTTAAATTTAACCGAGTACTCCACACCTGAAAGAAAAATTTCATTATAGTAGATCATTATCAGACGATTGCTGTAACAACCTTTAAAGAATCTGTTCCACTTTTAATTTGCTCATTATCACAGAAAAATACAGTGGAGGGCAATAATTTTGTTCTTCCCCTTCACAAATGATTCTCTGTTCATAGTGTTACTTCATCATTGCGTGGTGCATTAGACAATGCGCCCTTGAAAAAGAAGGTAATTATTCATAGGAGCTAGCTCCCTGGTTAATTCAGAGCTGCGTACTTTAAAGCACAATGTTAGAAATTGGAGCGAAAATGGCGCTCTACACACTAGAGGATCCTACTTAATCTGGAAAAATAGCCTACTGTTGTATAAAAAGACACTTCACCAAGCTAGACAAGCTTATTTCTCATCCTTAATAGAGAGAGAACAAGAATTAAATCCTAGGTTTCTCTTTAGTACAGTTGCTAAACTTACACAGAGTCATAGCTCTGTTGAGCCATCCATTCCCTTGGCCTTCAGCAGTCATGATTTATGGGATTCTTCAAAATTAAAATTGATTCTATTAAGAAGAAAATCTTTGACACACTCCCAGAGATGATTACTTCATCCTCAACAAGTGAGACAACATTGGAAATAACTGTAGAACCTGATCTGTGTTTGGACTGTTTTGATCTTGTGGAGCTTCCTGAGTTATCAGAAATATTAGCTTCATCTAAACCTTCAACTGTATGTTAGACCAATCCCAACCAAATTATTTAAGGAAGTGTTCCTCTGATTACCAGCCCCATTTTAGATATGATTAATTTATCTTTAGTAAAATGGGTATGTACCACAAGCTTTTAAGGTAGCTGTAATTAAACCTTGCTTAAGAAACCTTCGCTTGATCGAGATGACTTAATAAATTACAGACCGATATCCAATCTTCCATTCTTATCTAAAATTCTTGAGAAAATAGTTGCCTATCAAATGTGTGAGCATTTACACAGCAATGACCTGTTTGAAGAGTTTCAGTCAGTTTTCAGAGCTCATCATAGCACTGAAACAGCTCTGCTGAAAGTCACTAATGATATTCTTATTGCCTCAGATAATGGACTTGTGTCTGTACGGTTCTGTTAGATCTCAGTGCTGCATTTGATACAGTCGATCATAATATCTTTCAGAAAAGGCTGGAATATGTGGAAGGATAGGGGAACAGCACTAGGCTGGTTTAAAATCTTATTTGTCTGACAGATTCCAGTTTGTTCATGTAAATGATAAATCATCTTTAAAACTCCAGGGTTAATTGTGGAGTACCACAGGGTTCAGTACTTGGGCCAATTCTCTTTACTATATATATGCTTCCAATAGGGAAAATTATCAGGCAGCATAGAATAAATTTTCACTGTTACGCTGATGAAACTCAGCTTTACTTATCCATAAATCCTGATGAGCCCAACCAGTTAGATAGACTACAAGCATGTCTTGAAGACATAAAAATTGGATGACTTTAAATTTCTGCTTCAAATTTAGACAAGACAGAAGTTGTCATCTTTGGACCGGAGTCTTTAAAAAAGAAACTGCTTAGTCAATCACTTAACCTGGATGGCATAAATTGCCACTCGATAATAAAGTAAAAAACCTTGGTGGTTATTTTTGACCAGGACATGTCAGTTAAAATCCCATATTAAACAGGTTTCCAGGATTTCCTTCTTTCATCTCTGGAACATTGCCAAATTAGAATATCCTGTCCAGGAGTGATGCTGAAAAAACTAGTCCATGCATTTGTTACTTCAAGGCTGGACTATTGTAATTCCTTTACTATCAGGATGTCCACAAAATGCAGTTAAAAGGCCCTTCAGCTGATTCAAAATGCTGCAGCAAGATTCTGAGAAAAATTAAAAGAGAGATCATATTTCCCCTACTTTAGCTTCCTTCATTGGCTCCCTGTTAAATCCAGAATAGAATTAAAATTCTCCTCCTCACATATTAAGCCCTTAATGATTTAGCTCCATCATACATCAGAGATCTGATTGTTCCATATGTTCCTAACAGAGCACTTCGTTCTTTCTCAGACTGCAGGTTTACTGGTAGTTCCTAGAGTCTCTAGAAGTAGAATGGGAGGCAGATCCTTTAGTTATCAGGCTCCTCTCCTGTGGAACCAGCTCCCAGTTTAGTCCGTGAGGCGGACACCCTGTCTACTTTTAAGGCTAGGCTTAAAAACTTTCCTTTTTGATAAAGTTTATAGTTAGAGTGGCTTAGGTTATCCTGAGCTATCTTCCTTATTGTACCTCCGTCTTCTTCCCCTTGTTGGATGGAGTAAGGGGGAGTCAGGTTTAGCCTAAACCGGCTCAGTTATGGTTGAGGTGCAAAACACACCCTCCATTTCTGCTACCTGTATGACCCTCTCTCTTTTCAATGGTTATGGTCAATCTGACAGAGAGAGGTATCCCAATCGTTTGTGGTTTTTAGTATAACAATGGCCATCAGTGGGGCTCTAGATGGAACCAACTGTCTACTTTTAAGGCTAGGCTTTAAAAACTTTCCTTTTTGATAAAACTTATAGTTAGAGTGGCTTAGGTTATCCTGAGCTATCTCTGTAGTTATGTGCTATAGGCTTAGGCTGCTGGAGGACTTAATGACCACTTTCACCCTCTTCGCTACATTCTCACACTACTCTCCCAATTTTGTATTATTTTGCTGTTATTTCAGCTTGTTAACTTGTTCTCTCTCTTTTCTCTTCATAGAAGCTACACCTGGCCTGACTCTGTGTCTACCTGTAACACCTTTCTGGAGAGGGGCATCGTCCGAGCTTCTGCTGGCAACAACTTAATGCTCACCCTCTACTGATGATCCACATTGCCCTGTCTTTCATTGTTTAAACCCTTTCCTACTCTCGACATAGCTACTGACTGATCCTTTTACTGTAACTAACTCTATGTGCTCTCTTCAGACTCTAACATTGAAAACTGGCCTCAGAGTTTATCTGTTCTTTCTTTCTAGGTGAAACGACACAAAAGGAGCTACATCCATTAACATTTATCTTTTCCTTCCCATAGAAAGTACTCCTGGATCAGTGCTTCTTTGTTCTTTTTGTCCTCTGCTCTGTTCTCTCTAACCCCCAGTCGGTCGTGGCAGATGGCCGCTCACACTGAGCCTGGTTTGGGCTGGAGGTTTCTTCCTGTTAAAAGGGAGTTTTTTTTCCTCTCCACTGTCGCTACATGCATGCTCAGTATGAGGGATTGCTGCAAAGTCAACGCCAGTGACTGAATGCTGCAAGTCACTGACTGGATGCAATCTGCTGGGTTTCCTTAGATAGACAAACTTTTTATCCAATTTGAATAAATAACAGAATCTGACTGCACTGTTCAATGATTCGGATTAACTGTAATGCATGTACCTGACTTTTGTGAAGTGCCTTGAGACGACATGTGTTGTGAATTGGCGCTATATAAATAAAATAAACTGAAACTGAAACAGTGCTGTGCAGATGTATTTTTACCCACTGAGCTTCTTCACATTTTGTCACATTACAACCACAAAGTCCAGTGTAATTTATAATGATTATATTTTATATATGAATACAAACTAGCGCATAAATGTGAAGTGAAAAGAAAATAATGCAGAGTTTTATAATTTAACTTTATGCCATCCATCTAAACAAGAAATGTGGAGGAAACTAACACTGAATGTAAGACAAGGAGGCAGCATCATGCTGGGAGGCTTGTCTTTAGTGGGGACAGCGAAGCTGGTCAGAGTTGTGGAGAAGATAAATGGAGCTAAATACGGTAAGATATTTGAAGAAATAGTGTAAGGTAAGGCAAAGGTATCCATAGCACCTATATGTAGTTTTGTCTCGCTGACAGTACAAACCAGCATCCTTTGATGACTGCAAAAGACTGAAGAATTAGAAGGTTCACCTTCCATCAAGACAGCAAGCCTTAATTAGCAAACCAAAATTACTCAAAGAGCACAAAGATGACTCATCCAGGAGGTCACAAAAAAACCAAGACTGACACATTTCTGTAGATTGTCATGTGGATCACATTATATCTGACATTAAGCTAACAATTGGTGAAAAATATTATTAAAGTGGTGGTAGTATGATGGTCTCAGGCTGCTTTACTGTTTCAAGACCTGGTGAACTTGCTATAATTGATAAACATGAATTTTGCTCTCTACCATGAAATCCTGAAGAAGAATGTGCGGCCATTAGTTCGGAATCTTAAATGGTGAGTTTGGATTTTTTTTTTAAAGAGGTTCTGTGAAGTTAATATCGCTAATAACTCTCTTGCCAGTAGGAGAAATACAGCATTTGACTGTAAGGTTTAGGGGGAGGCAATTACTTTATCACCCAGGGCCAGGTTGGTTTGGATGGCTGTTTTCACTTAAAAAACTACAATTATTATTTGAAAATTGCTTTTTGTATCTACTCTGGTTATCTTTTATATAAAAATGTGATTTTCTGAAATATTTTAGTGTGACAAGAAAAGCAAGAAAGGAGGAATCTGAGACATGTATGTATTTTCTTCCACGTCATACTTGTCATACTTGTCTGCTAGCTCAAAAGTTTAAGGTTGTGACAGAAGCTGAAAAGGCTAAAGGGTATGAATACTTTTGCAGGGCACAATTATTTCTTCAGTCAGATTGGATGCTTAACGTCAACAGAGTCACTTAGACCAACATGAGCTTTGCTCATGTTTTGTTGTTCTTTTAAAATTTTATGTCTAAAAATAAGTAAGCATTGGAAATGTAGATCAATAATTTTATGTAACCCTGCTGTGGAGAAAAACAATCTGTCCAGTGGAATAAAAAATGGACATTGTCTGCAGGGGGTTACAGAAGAAAAAAATAATATCTAGGAAAAATGTGGTGCTGTTGCTGCACAAGAGACGCCTTCAATAATTAACAAAATATTTGATAGGTGTACTGTTAAAATTCAGATTGAAGACATAATGAATGAACAAAGGGAATGTTGCAGCTTTATTTAATCTGACAATGAAAAAAACAGTCTAAGTTTGACCTCCAACCACTGGCTACAGTTCATATTGTAAATGCAAAAAGAACAAAGCTCATAAACTTGAGTACTGGTCGGTTCCATTGAGAGTATTTCCCCTCAGGAAATCCCTAGAACTTTTTGGTCCTAAGCCTTAAAGCTCTCTGGACCACAGAGGAGCCTTTTTGCATTTAATTTGTAGAAATCTTCAATTACTACTGGGTTGAAACAGCTCCAATGCCAGCATGCTATGGGTTGGCTCCAGTGTCTTCTGCCAATTGGCTGTGGTCAGAATACTACAGCTGAAACCCTCCTCCTCCTATGCTGGCTCCTTTGGGTATAGGAGAAACTATTGCTCAACACAGAGTGACACAATGTCAAACAAGCACAATGTCAAGGAGATCACTAAGGATGACAGTTTCGCATTACATTAACACAAAGTGAGAAATGAATAAAATCTGACTGTACAAACCCCCTTGCAGTTAGAGTGCAGTAAAACTGCTTGATCTTCCTGCCCACGTGTTCTCCATATTTACCTAATCTGCATATTGAGTCACAATTTCAGTTCAAAAAGTTAAATGAGGTCACTTGAACAGTACATCTAATTCTTACTAATTAAAAATAATGTCAATACTAATACAGACTCAAGTGATTTGTGCTCTGTGAGACTTCTTCAGGTGGAACTGATGTTTTTAGACTCTCCAAGCCCTCTCTGATCTTGCTATTCTGTGACAGGCATCAATGATTAAAGTAAGGAGGAATGTTCTTTTAAGGCAATTTTAATTAAACCATATTACTTGAGCCCTGTCTTGGATTTAGTGAATTTTCTTGAGATCCCTTAGCTGTTTATCTTCTATGAAGCTAGTTTTGAACCTCTTTGCCATTGAACTGCTCTTTGTTAGCAGACACAAGCATTTTGTCAGTGTTTTTTCTCCCACATTTTTTACGATTGGGGTAACAGGAAATAATGAATTGACAATACTATGGTATTAATTTAACAATGTTAATGGTAGAGATAACAACCGAGGACCTTGCATTGTCACTCAAAGTAAAGATACTCAAAGTAAAGTTGCTTATGTAAAAATATTTGACCCATTACTACTACTTTGCAAAAGTAATCATGCCCTTTTTACCTTTTTAAATTTGTTATGTTACAAATATGAGTTTGCATGTTCTCTCGGTGTATGCATGGGTTCTCTTTGGCTACTCCGCTTCCTCCCACAGTCCAAAGACATAACGGTGATGTTATTTTGTCTCTCTAAATTGCCCTTAGGTATGTGTGTGTGTGTGCATTGTTGTTTGTCCCGTGTATCTATCTGTGCTGCCCTGTGATGGACTGGCAACATGTTCAGGCTGTACCCCACCTCTCTCCCAATTGAGATAGGCACCAGCTCCCTGGCAACCCTGCAAGGGCAAGTGGGTATAGACAATGGATGAATTGTTGAATGGCTTTTACAAATACAAACTTCAATGGATTTCTGTGGCATTCTTTGTGATAGACCAACAAAATGTATCAGTTAAACCAGTTTTTCAGCCGTGAGAAGATCAGCCGGATGCGTATACAGCTAGATCTTAAAGCTTTGTTAAGCTCCTTTTTTGAAGGTGAAACGAGGGAAACGTTAAATTGCCAGCAAGTTAATTTTAACAAGTTGGATTATTACTGTCCTATCCTGGTCAGTTTATGTGTAGAGCCTTGTCTTGGAGGCTTGTCAGTTGTGCCATACTCTATTTTCTGATGATGACTTGAACAGCTCTCTCTGTTCAAAACTCAGGATTTTGCTTCATAAACTAACCTTACTTTAAACTGCTCCACAACTTTATCTCTGACCTGTATGCTGTGTTCCTTCATGATGCAGTTTGTTGATTAATGTTCGCTAACAAATCTCTAAGGCCTTTACAGAACAGCTGGATTTATAAAGATAAATTATACGCATATTTACTAGCTATGGGATTGGTTGCACTTGATTTTTTTCGGAGTACCAGAGTGGATGGGGCTAAACGTACATGCACAACACACTTCTCTGATTCAAAATCTTGTTAAAAAGTTGTTAAAAACCATTCATCATTTTACTTCAACTTAATATTAAATCCGAATATAATACACAGCAGTTTGTTTGTCAGGATGTCACAAAATGTGCAAAAATGCTATGGGCGGGAAAACGTTTGCAAAGCAATGTAAGATAAAATGTGAAATAAGAGAAATTCTAAATATAAAGAAGCGCAGCCACACCAATAATCAAATGGCTATGATTTGTGAAGCCTACAAATGCTTAACGCAAAGGTCAAATAAATCTGCTAATAGCACATACATCCTCATGCCTTTTTACAGAGGTCAGCCGTACAGCACTTGCTGGCCTTCACTGATGCCGAATATATAAATATATATATATACAGGGGTTGGACAATAAAACTGAAACACCTGGTTTTAGAACACAATAATTTATTAGTATGGTGTAGGGCCTCCTTTTGCGGCCAATACAGCGTCAATTCGTCTTGGGAATGACATATACAGGTAATGCACAGTGGTCAGAGGGATTTTAAGCCATTCTTCTTGCAGGATAGTGACCAGGTCACTATGTGATACTGGTGGAGGAAAACGTTTCCTGACTCGCTCCTCCAAAACACCCCAAAGTGGCTCAATAATATTTAGATCTGGTGACTGTGCAGGCCATGGGAGATGTTCAACTTCACTTTCATGTTCATCAAACCAATCTTTCACCAGTCTTGCTGTGTGTATTGGTGCATTTTCATCCTGATACACGGCACTGCCTTCAGGATACAATGTTTGAACCATTGGATGCACGTGGTCCTCAAGAATGGTTCGGTAGTCCTTGGCAGTGACGCGCCCATCTAGCACAAGTATTGGGCCAAGGGAATGCCATGATATGGCAGCCCAAACCATCACTGATCCACCCCCATGCTTCACTCTGGGCATGCAACAGTCTGGGTGGTATGCTTCTTTGGGGCTTCTCCACACCGTAACTCTCCCGGATGTGGGGAAAGCAGTAAAGGTGGACTCATCAGAGAACAATACATGTTTCACATCGTCCACAGCCCAAGATTTGCACTCCTTGCACCATTGAAACCGACGTTTGGCATTGGCATGAGTGACCAAAGGTTTGGCTATAGCAGCCCGGCCGTGTATATTGACCCTGTGGAGCTCCCGACGGACAGTTCTGGTGGAAACAGGAGAGTTGAGGTGCACATTTAATTCTGCCGTGATTTGGGCAGCCGTGGTTTTATGTTTTTTGGATACAATCCGGGTTAGCACCCGAACATCCCTTTCAGACAGCTTCCTCTTGCATCCACAGTTAATCCTGTTGGATATGGTTTGTCCTTCTTGGTGGTATGCTGACATTACCCTGGATACCGTGGCTCTTGATACATCACAAAGACTTGCAGGTGTTTCAGTCTCATTGTCCAACCCTATATATATATATATATATATATAATATATATATATTATATATATATATATATATATATATAATATATATATATATAATTATATATATTTAGATAGATATGATATATCTATATATATATATATATAGAGTGAGAGAGAGAGAGAGAGAGAGAGAGAGCACTGCCCTTTATTCACATTTTGTTATGTTACAGCTTATTCCAAATTTATTATATTCATGTCCCCTCAAAACCCTAAACACAACTACCCATAATGAAAATATTTTTATATTTTGGCAAACATATCAAACATAAAAAACTAACAAATTGCATGTACATATGTATTTATAGCCATTGCTATGACGCTCAAAATTGAGCTTGGTTAAGTACACACCTGTCTATATAAAGTCCCACAGTTGATATTGCATGTCACAAACAAAGCATGAAGTGAAATGAATTGTCTGTTGGCTTTCGAGACAGGATTATCTAAAGGCAGAAATCTGAGTAAGGGTAAGGACAATTTTTGCGACTTTGAAGGTCCTAGTGAGCACAGTGATCTCTATCATCTGTATATGAAAGATTTGTGGAACCACAAGGATGCTTCCTAGAGCTGAGTGGCCATCTAAATGGAGCAATCGGGGCATGACCTAAACAATGATGGTTCACTGTCAAAGCTCCAGAGTTGCTCTACGGAGAGAGAACCTTCAATAAGGACAACCCTCTGTGCAGACATCCATCAATCGGGCCTGCATGATAAAGGGTCCAGATGTAAGCCTCCCCTTAGTAAAGGCACATGGCAGCTGACCTAGAGATTGCCAAAAGGAACCAGTAGGACTCTCAAAACATGAAAAATAAAATTCCCTGCTCTGATGAGACAAAGATTGAACTCTTAAAGATGAATGCTAGGCAAAGCATGGTGGTGGCAGCATCATACTCTGGGGACATATTTTAACTTTTTCAGGTTATAAGCACAAACTTCACAAAGAATTGAGAAAAAGTTGTGAATACTTATGTAACCGTAAAGTCTTAGTTTTGTATTTTTAAGATATTTCAAAAAAAGTCTCATTGTCTTTATGGAGTGTCGAGAGAAAATGGAATTTAAATCCATTTTGGAAAGAGGCATTAACTAAATTGTGGAAAAGGGAAGCACTGTAAATTTTTCCTGGATGTACTGCATTTAAGCCAGTCATGCATGAACTTTACTTCACCCTGGATGCTCGTTGAGAAAAAAGTCATTTTAATTCGCCGTCAAAGCCTAACAACAGCAAAACACATGTTATCAACCTCTTATCTTTAATCTAATGAGTCAAAAAGCATTACATTACACATTCGCTGCACAGCCTGCAGCTTAACTGTTCCATTTATGTGTTCTAGAGGCAACTAGATGCCATGCAAAGCTGTTCAACTTGCCAGAGGTATCAAGATGCAAAACTGGGAAAGACATATTGAGTGCAAGGAAAACAGGCTCTTAGCTGAAATCTAAGGATATATGGATGATGATACGACTTCAGAACCAAATGGAAGTCAGCTAAACTATTGCCAAGAGAGGCTTTCAAAAACTTCCAAAGCTCTCTTTCTGTCTCCCAGATTTTTAAAGATATTCTTAGAATGCCAGCGCTGACAACACAGAAAATAGTATAATATATAATTCAACAGATAAATCAAGCAACACAAATAATTCATCAAACAACGCCATTCAGTTTGGCTCTCCTTTTAATAATCATTGCATTCTCACTCATTCAGCTGTTTTACTTGGGCTCTCTGTTCCTTGCGAAACCATCACAATCAAAAGCCACTTTGTTCATGTGAAGCAAGAGAGGAGGATTTAGTGCAGATGTCAACAAAGAGAGGTTTGTTCATACAGCCGACTGCAGTGAATGCGTGCATCTTTCAACCTGGGCCAATTCAGCACCAGCACCCCGATAATAGTGGACTGGGCTAATCTTCTCTGACCAGCTAGTGCACGTAGGCTACCAGTGTGCCCCTTGGACAAAAACCTACCCCATTTTGACACCTTGTGAGATAAAGATGTTCTTAAAATGATTCAGACTTAGAAAACTAATTGACTTGAGAGAATGACAGTTTTGGTAGCGCACTATGAAATGATGCCTTTGCTTTGGCCAGATACAAGGTCAATTTGATACGGTCAAATTAACTTACCTAGCAAACAGAAAGATATCTGCACATAAAAAGCAACATTACATACCTGCCTATACTAAATTGAATGTGTATGAGTTCTGACTGGTGCATAATGTCATTTTTATTTCAGTTATTTTTTTACAACATGTTCTTCCATTTAAGAGTAATCACCATGTTCAGAAAGAATGTAACATGTTGATACACACAATCCACCAACCACATCCATGGACCTTTAGTATGTTCAGTTGGACTGTTACACTGGAGGTTACACCAGTTATCCTATGGAAGTGACTAGAGACAGTGTCCTGGTGTGTTTTTTAACTTACATTTACTTTTTCATGTTATAAGCACAAACTTCAAATTATGCCACAAGAAGTCATGTTTGCGGTTTGTCACAAGCTTTTTATTTATCTTTTTTATTTAAGTGGTAGTGTGGCCATTACTGTGTGTAAAGTGCTCTAATACATAAAGATGGATGGATGGACCAATGGATGGGACACAGCAAACAGATGAAAAAAGTGGCTCTTGTCAGACGAGAACAAAATTCAATTCAATTCGCTTTTACTCCCCGAGGGGCAAATAATCTCCATGGTGAAACACGGTGGTGGCAACATTAAGCTTTGGGGAAATGGATGGAGCTTAACATAAGGCAATATTGGAAGAAAACCTCAATATACAACCAGAGCTACAATGGCATGGGTTAGATCAGGGCTGTCCAAAGTGCAGCCCGGGGGCCATTAGCAGCCCTTAGAATATTTTTGTGTGGCCTCTGATTCACAGTATCCCTGAATGGTACAAATTTGGCGCTCCAGCAAATGGACCTGATGCAGATGGCCACTTTTTGTAATTGTTTAGGGCAATGTTTTTAATGACAAATTTATACCTTCTTAGATGGAAAATGTAAGCCACAACATAAAGTGTTTTTCCTTGATTAGCTCTGTTTTTGTGCTTTCGTTTTAATATTATAGGAGGGTCACAACCAAAATGTAAAATAAGATAAATGAATAAAATAGAAAACATTCGACCCAAAAACTTTCATTAGCATGTCTGAGACACTTTTTCTGACCTACGATAGTTGGTAATTTTCTACCTTTTTTTGTTTAAACATTTATTGTCTAATTAATTCCCAAGCAGCTGAATCGAAAAATGAGTTAAACGAGCTAAAACGAGTGCTTTCCACTTGAAGATTTTGGACTGTAGAGCACAAAGTTTGGAAACCCCTGGCTTAGATGGAGGCATTTCTTTGTGTTAGAATTAGGGCTAAAATGATTCCACGACAAACAACTTGATTTAAAAAATCCCCAAGACAAAGGCCTCTGATTTTACTCTTTGTTCATATGCTATAAATACATACTATTCAGCCATCAGGTTTTTACTTAACCATGGGGCAGTTATTGCAGTTGTATCACATGCTTCTGTTTACTTTAGGAGTTATAGAGAAAGACAGGAGATAATAAGGAGAGGAACGTAGCTTGAGTTTGGTATCAAAAAAGGAGAAGCATGCAGTAAAACAAATTAACTTAACTATTTGTCCAACTATCTTTGCAATCAAATGGCTTTCTGATTTTTCAAACAGCTTTCCCACAGACATTTTTTTAATAATTTAAACAATAGGCAGATGCATTGTACCAAATCATCATGCACATACTGAGTAACTTTATTAATGTGTCTCAGAGTTAAAACAGTCCAGTGACCTCCAACAACATAAGGAAGTATGCTAGGTCCTGCTTTAATGATCATAACACACTTTTGTAAAGGAATTTCATTTCCAGCTCTGAATATCTCAGCTGATTTAGCGTCAAAGATATAAATATAACCTGAATATTTTCCATTTCCCTGGCAGTGTCAAGTTCGGTGTAGCAGAGGACCCCGGAATGCAGACGGGCAGGAAGCATAGGTGGTGAGTAAATGATTTAATAAATAAAACTCACTTTAACAAGTGGTAGCAAAAGCAGGCATGGACAGACAGGCAAGACAAGCTTGGACATGAGCAAAGGACATGATATGAAGAGAGAGTCACATGATCCAAAATGTTTACGTGAAGAATGAACAGGATGAGGGTGTATATAAATGGCAAGACACAGGTAAAAACAAAACTGATTAACGTAGTGCTGGTGGGCCAAATGAAGCTGATTGCTTAACAGAGACAGAGAGTGAAAACAAAGCATGGCAGGAACTAAATACTACCCGGACATAATCAAACCTAAGAATTATAGCAATAACAGAATATAATCCAGAAAACAACATGAAAAGAATATAACAATCAGAAGAAACCAAAACATAGCACCACCTCTAAAACAATAAACAGAAGCAGGTTCCAAAACTCAACTTCTTTTACGATCAATACATTTGTTTATGCACTTCTCAAAAATCAATGGGAAAGCCTTTAATGACAATGCAGCAATCAAGCCCTGCTTTCCTTTGGTATTTTGACAGATTATTTTTGGTGATAAGCTCCAAGTCTTTGAGGTTGGAAGACCTTTTTGCCATCAGCCTAATCTCCACGGATTATCTATCAGATTAAAGTGTGGACTCTAGCTAGGCAATTCCAAAACGTTATTAGTTCCAGTGAGAAGAAACATGTTGGTGTTGGTCAAATCAAAACATTACTTTAAATCTAAATCTACCAGAGGTATGAATTTTGGGGTGCACAGAAGGTTCTGCCAGCCCACTGTTGCAGCATGCATTTGATCACAGTAGGCCTGTGAGGATATTGTGAGGAAAAATATTAGTCTTGGGATGTCCAAAGCCGGTAGAGACAAATGCCATAAAAGCATGCAGCTGTATTTGCATTTTCTCCAATGAGGATGGGCTGTTGGATTATGGGATAAGTACATGTGCATGTCACACTTTTCAGATTTCATTAAAAAACATAAACCATGGGTCGTGAAGGAGATAATTCTGCACCCTGGTTTATTTGATTCATCTCTTGCTTGGTTGTCTATTGACCACTCACCATTAGGTCTGCCTAATATAAATAGTTAATGACAGCCAGCATTGTTACAATGCTGAGCTCTCCGCTGACACAGAATGCACGCCCCCAACCTCAATCTGCAGGTCATCCTGTCGTGGGTCCACTCCTGCTTCTCCAACTGGATCCATAATATTGTAACATATTATGAACACTTGTTTAAAAAAAAGACATGAAGGAAAACTTACCTTTTCTTTCTTCCCTCCAGGTCTCTTCTTTGCATCCCGTTAATGTCTTTACTGAGTCTGATCCCATGTGAGATGGTGGTTGACTACCCCTACTGGTCTCCAACACTTGTGTTTTGTGGAGGGAGTTTGCACCTTTTTTTTTACTTGCTGTTGTTTTTGCTATTTGGAGCACTTTTTCTCTGCATTTGTTTTGTTGGTTGTAGGTTGTTGCTTTTCAGTCTTTTCTGTGACTGCATCATTTTTCTGTTGGATTAGTTTTTTTGTGTTTGTGTGTTCAGAGTTTGCATTATTCATGTGATTGCTGCGCGTTTAGCCGTTTGCTGCATGTTTGCACCTGTCGGCCACCGAAAGGACTGCTGTTACTTTACTATGGTGCTTTCATTTATTTTGCTTTGCTTTTGCTCCACTTTGCCTTTGCACAGCTTGGTTGTTTAGACTCACCAAACTATTCTGAAGTTTTTGTTATAAATGGACAGCAGATGATGATCATCTGGTGTCATCAGGATTAACACAGCTTTGCCATAAAGAGATGTTTTGCAGTGACTCTGTGTGTGGAAGAACCATAATTCATGGAGCGGTTGTGTGTATGTGTGATTGTCTTTCATTTTTACCGGCAACAAGTTGCTTTCTGTTTGTATTTTCTTCTGCAGCTGGGAGTTTCCCTTCCTGTGTGACGTGTGCATTTTTTTAATTGGATGTAAGTTTTTTTATCACTTGTGAATATTGGTGTGCTACACTAGTGACTTTGTGATGGCAGGGTGTACTCTTTTAAAGGCTAGCTTTTGAAGCAGTTTTAAAATTGATTATATATTATGTTTTTGTATGGATGGAACCACAACTCTTGTCTTCTTTACTAAAACGAACCTGCAGGCCCTTCTATTTAAGGTTACCTTTTATGTTAAATTCAAGAACATGAATTCAATAAAATTCCCTAGGGTAAAATTTTCCAAGGTGGTGTTGTTGGTCTCAATGTCAAAGTACCAAGATCACAACCTCTCACTTTGCAGCCCCACATGTATTCTCCAAATATGCACTAATTTGTTTTGTTCTATCACATTAAATCTATTCTTCCTAAACATTCTTCTTGAAAGGGGGAGAAGTCCCTGTGTTCTTGGGGCGACGGTTGCAACAGTGGTAGGAGTTCGTCCTGTAACCGGTGGGTTGCTGGTTCGAACCCCTGCCATAACTATAGCACTCATGCAGTCCCCAGCCATGACACTCCCACTGCCTTGCTTGACCATATGCAAGACACAATTGTCTTTGTACCCCTCACTTGGCTGCCACCACACACACGCTTGACACATCCTTGGCACAATCTAAGTCGTTGTGTCCTTGGGCAAGACACTTCACTCGCCTTGCCTGCTGATGGTGGTCAGAGGGCTCATTGGCGCATGTGTATGGCAGCCTCATTTCTGTCACTGTGCCCCAGGGCAGCTGTGGCTACATTGCAAGTGGTATACAAGCAGGCCATGTCTTCACATCAACAAACTTTAAAGTGGATGTTTACGGTGCTGACATGTCACTTGTCTCTTTCATGCAGATAATATGCAGAAAATGCTCGCTGCTAAATCACCAAATAGGCAGAGAGCAAGGCTCTATAGATGTCGCTGTGACATCTCTCTCACTACACTTTGCCAGTTGCCCTTCCAAGATCCTATTAGCCAGAATGCTGCTATATGTGTGTAAGACCATAATATGGCAATTGGTATTATAGGCATACAAATGGCAGCAGCTTCCCTGTCATTCATAGACTTGAGGACAGGTGATGAACGATGAAGATGAATTGCATTCCATCATGCCGAATGTCACGCTTAACAAATGAATCCCAAGGCAGCTTCCCATCATTTCACTGAGCTTTCCCCCCACTTTGTTTCAGCATACATCATGTTAACCTTCTCATTTTCAAGTTCATTCATTTTTAAGATGCTTTTCCTCCTGTCTTTCCTGGCTCTGAGCTCTGTAAGATGCATCAAAAGGATCTGATTGCTGAGATTCCATTAAACCTCACACTGCAGAATAGTGTGTAACATTTTTCCCGGGATTGCCAGCTCTACTGGCTGTCATAATTCAGAAATGTCATTTAGGTGTTCGTTGCAGCATGCAAATGATCACAGTAGGTCTATGTGTTTCTGCGACTAAGGGGAATGAAAAATCAGTGGCTACGCATTTATGAAATATAGGGTTCAAGCATTCAGTGACAGACACACCCAAGTTTGGACAGAGTGTGACTTACTGTTGCAACAATAAACACACTGAGAAAAAACTTTGGAAAGTTAAGGTAATGTTTATTGTAACAAATGAATCATGTTTGAATGTCTCAGGTAATATGGTGTTTTTATGTAGCTGACCATAAATGATCCAAAGGAGAGGAGACCAAGGTTAAAGCAGCTTGAGATGATTTATGTGGCACAAGAAGTAAGATAATTTCTGTAGAGTTGATTATTTTTTTAACAATGAGTCTTGGTAATACATCCTTTGTTGGTGAGAAAGCCTGTGCAGTTTTTTTCCTAAAAGAAGGGAAATGTCGTGGGTGTTGGAGACCTTGCACTCCTCTACCTTCCATATGAGGATGCCCCACAAATGCTCAATTACGTTGAGGTCTGCAGAGATGCTTGGCCAGTCCAGCACCTTTACCCTCAGTTTCTTTAGCAAGGTAGTGGTTGTCTTGGAGGTGTGTTTGGGGTCGTCATCATGTTGAAATACTGCTCTGTGGCCCAGTTTCCAAAGGGAGGCAATCATGTGTTGCTTCACTGTTCCCCCTTTACCACTAGTCCCTGCTCTACTAGACTCGGGTCGGGTCTGCTCTACACAGTTTGGTTTGTTTTCGATTACAGTTGAGTACCCTCTCAATGAGGGCTGGATCGTTAATACCAAGGTGGCACCACAAACTGAAAAAGTAAAGTTGTTGTGACAAGAACAAAACAACAGGCTTGACTGCTATTAAGTCTACGACTGTTTCCAGACTCAGAGTGAAACAACAGTCTTCTGACATCACATTTTCAGCATGGGTTGGCTGACTTGGTACAGCAAGCAGCAGGTACTAAAAATAGTAATGGTTCCACGTAACCATTACTTACGGAAATGCTGTAAAAGGGTGTAGCGCTTTGCCGGATTGTGGTCAGTAGGGACTAGTGGAAAAGGGGAGTTAGTCACAGTACATTTTGACATTCATGGTTCCCTCAATGAACCGTAGCTCCCCATAGCACTCATGCAGTTGCCAGCCATGACACCCCCACCGCCTTGCTTGACTGTAGGCAAGACACACTTTATACTCCTCACCTGGCTGCCACCACACACGCTTGGCACAACCTGAATAGAAATAAGTTTATTTTGGTCTTATCAAACCACAGGACATGGTTCCAGTAATCTCTGTCCTTAGTGTTCTTGTCTTCAGCAAACTGTTTGCAGGCCTTCTTGTGGATTATCTTTAGAAGAGGCTTCTTTCTGGGACGACAGTCATGCAGACCAATTTGATGCAGGTCTAAGCACTGGCTGACCCCCACATCTTCAACCTCTGTACCAATGCTACAGAGTGACACAGAGGAGGGAAAATGGCTAATTGGGCACAATTTGAACATTTCACTTATATTTATGTGTATATATACACATATACATATATATATACAGGGGTTGGACAATGAAACTGATACACCTGTCATTTTAGTGTGGGAGGTTTCATGGTTAAATTGGACCAGCCTGGTAGCCAGTCTTCATTGATTGCACATTGCACCAGTAAGAGCAGAGTGTGAAGGTTCAATTAGCAGGGTAAGAGCACAGTTTTGCCTCAAAAATATTGAAATGCCAGCAAAACCATTATGGGTGATATACCAGAGTTAAAAAGAGGACCACGAATTTGTTGGTGGCACGTCGCCGGCGCATCTGGACCAAGACAGCAAGTCTTTGTGATGTATCAAAAGCCACGGTATCCAGGGTAACATGTCAAGCATACCAACCAGAAGGACGAACCACATCCAACAGGATTAAACTGTGGACGCAAGAGGAAGCTGTCTGAAAGGGGATGTAGGGTGGCTAACCGCGGATTGTATCCAAAAACACATAAAACACGGCTGCCCCAAATCACGGCAGAATATAAATGTGCCACCCAACTCTCCTGTTTTCCACCAGAACTGTCCGTCGGGAGCCCCACGGGGTCATATAGCACGGCGGTCTCTGCTATAGCCAAACCTTTGGTCACTCATGCCAATGCCAAACGCGGGTTTTCAATGGTGCAAGGAGCGCAAATCTTGGGCTGTGGACAATGTTGAACATGTATTGCTTCTCTGATGAGTCCACCTTTACTGTTTCCCCACATCCGGGGAGTTATGGTTGTGGAGAAGCCCCAAAGAAGCGTTACCACCCAGACTGTTGAATGCCCAGAGTGAAGCATGGGGGTGGATCAGTGATGGGTTTGGGACTGCCATATCATGGCATTCCCTTGGCCAATATTTGTGCTTGATGGTAGCGTCACTGCCAGGACTACCGAACCATTCTTGAGGACCATGTGCATCAAGGTTCAAACATTGTATCCTGAAGGGCGGTGCCGTGTATCAGGATGACAATGCACCAATTCAACACACAGCGAGAACTGGTGAAAGATTGGTTTGATGAACCTGAAAAGTGAAGTTATAACATCTCCCATGGCCTTGCACAGTCACCAGATCTAAATTATTATTGAGCGACTTGGGGTGTGTTTTGGAGGAGCGAGTCAGCGGAAACGTTTTCCTCCACCAGTATCACGTAGTCGACCGCCACTATCCTGCAGAATGCCTTAAAATCACTATATATATATATATATATATGTATTATATATATATATTTATAGACATAATATATATATATAATAATCTACATGGGGGTGGACAATGAAACTGAAACACCTGATTTAAGACCACAAGTAGTTTATTTAGTATGATGTAGCCGCCTCCTTTGCGGCCAATACAGCTGTCAATTCATTTGGAATGACCATATACAAGTCCTGCACAGTGGTCAGAGGAATTTAAGCCATTCTTCTTGCAGGATAGTGGCCAGCGTCACTACGTGATACTGGTGGAGGAAAACGTTTCCTTGACTCGCTCCTCAAAACAGCCCAAAAAGTGGCTCAATAATATTTAGATCTGGTGACAGTGCAGGCCATGGGAGATGAGGTTCAACTTCACTTTCATGTGTCATGCAAACCAATCTTTTTCACCAGTCTTGCTGAGGTATTGGTGCATTGTCATCCTGATACACGGCACCACCTTCAGGATTACAATGTTTGAACCATTGGGATGCCAACTATGGTCCTCAAAGAATGGTCAGTGTAGTCATGCAGTGACGCGCCCACTCAGCACAAGTATTGGGCCAAGGGAATGCCAATGAATATGGCAGCCCAAACCATCACTGATCCACCGAGCCATGCTTCACTCTGGGAATGCAACAGTTCTGGGAGGTATGGTTACCACTTCTTTGGGACTTCTCCACACCGTAACTCTCCCGGATGTGGGGGAAAACAGTAAAAGGTGGACTCATCAGAGAAACAATACATGTTTACATTGTCCAACAGCCCAAGATTTGCGACCCTCCCTTGCACCATTGAAAACCGACGTTTGGCATTGGCATGAGTGACCAAAGGTTTGGGTTATAGCAGGCCCGGCCGTGTTATTGACCCTGTGGAGCTCCCGACGGGGACAGTTTCTGGTGGAAACAGAAGAGTTGGAGGTGCACATTATAATTCTGCCGTGATTTGGGCAGCCGTGGTTTTATGTTTTTGTGGATAAAATCCGGGTTAGCACCCGAAAACATCCCTTTCAGACAGCTTCCTCTTGCGTCCACAGTTAATCCTGTTTGGATGTGGTTCGTCCTTCTTGGTGGTATGCCGACATTACCCTGGATATTACCGTGCTCTTGATACATCACAAAGACTTGCTGTCTTGGGAACAGATGCGCCAGCAAGATGTTTAGCACACAACAATTTGTCCTCTTTTGAACTCTGGTATGTCACCCATAATGTTGTAGTGCATTTCAATATTTGAGACAAAACTGTATGCTTTACCCTGGTAATTGAACCTTCACACTCTGCTCTTACTGGTGCAATGTGCAATTAATGAAGACTGGCTACAAGGCTGGTCCAATTTAGCCATGAAACCTCCCACACTAAAATGACAGGTGTATCAGTTTCATTGTCCAACCCCTGTATATATATATATATATCAAAAACTTCTCATTTACTGCTTTTCTTTATTTTGACTATTTACATTATACGTAGATTCTCACTGAAGGCATCAAAACTGTGAAATGAACACATATGGGATTATGTAAAAAATGAAAAATTGTACAAGAACTTTAAATAGGTTTCATATTTTAGATTCTTTAAAGTAGCCGCCCTTTGCTGTGATGACTGAAATATTAACCATTGGCCGTCTCTCAATGAACCTCTGGGAAGTTCTTTCAAGACTGTTTGGAGAACCATTTCAGGCGACCACCGAATGAAGCTCATGGAGAGAATGCCAAGAGAGCAAAGCAATGATTAAAGGAAAGGGTGGCTATTTTGAAGAATCTAAAACATAAAAATGTCAAGAATCAAGAATCTTTACTCTCATTATGGACCCATAATTCAATTTCTTGTCGAGACAGTCAGCTCAGGATGCACATAGATAAAAGAAACACACAAATAAAAATTTGTTATTTCACACATTTTATTTACTACATAATTGTATGTGTTTATTTACAGTTTTGTTGCCTATGGTGAGAATCTACAGTCATGAAAATAAAGAGACCCATAAAGAAAGAAAGGGTATCTAAAACTTTATCTATATATTTTATTATATATTTTAATATTATATATATATATTTTATATATATATATATATATATAATTTTTTTATTATATATATATATATATATATATATATTATTAAAATATTAAAATATATATATAATATAATTTTATATTTTTATATATATATTATAGCATGTATAGCAAAGTTCTACTTCAGTACAGCCAGCTATTCTGTTTGGTGTTTTGTCGCAGGGGCCAAAACCAAGTGGTTCTTAGGTCATTTCTTTGCTTTGTCCTTCACCGCACAAAATCCAAACAACCTGACCTCATAATGAATTCTGCAGGGGGCTACCCATCCAGCTCATTTATGCTTCGACCTTGACCTACTTGTTTTCATAAACACTTATTTGTTCCCTGTAGCCAGAGCTGCGAACAAACAAAAAGCAATGTCTAACTCTGCAAAATACTGCAAATGCATATAATCAATAGTAACTTAAACAAAAGAATTTAAACTGTCTTTTTCTAAAAGATATGATTAGGTATTACTGTGTAAAAGCCAAACTTATTATAGAGTATGTCATGTTCTTTTTCACTTCGCTTCTGTGAAAATTAAACTCAATATTTCTTTGATCAGTGGTCAGATTATTATTCATTGGAAGATTTGATATGCACATATTAGATATTTTAATAATGTTTTATAATACAGAGGACTTTATCAGTGTTTCCAGTTACTCCAGTTGATCTTCACAGTTTTTTTTTTAAGTTTGCAATTTACTTCATCTTATAATGAAGCGCAGAAACTTTAAAAAGGCGTGTTTTTGTGGGTAAATAATGCTCAGTTAATGGTAAATAAATAATTTAAAAGCACACAAGTGGAGCTGGGAAGGTTTTAAACTTAGAATGTTGAGCTATGAAATTAATACTGACAAAAATTGCGTCATAAGCAAATCTGCTACCCTGCTTTTCTTCTCTAATAATAGAGACTTTAAAATATTACATTTTAAAATGTGTGTAGGATCAAAACTGTTACTTTTCTTTCATGGTTCATATTACTTCTATTTGATCAGTTACGAAATAAAGAGAGGACACTGTTTTAACGCGCTGAGACTGTTTATCTCCATTTTTTTGTCACTAACGGTAAAACAACCGTATGGGTCAGTCGTAACTGCCGTTTTCTTTATTTCCATTCCTTAACATGACCTAACTTCCTGTATAAAAACTCGGAAGCCCAGAATTGACAGAATATCTCAAATACAACTTATCTAATAAACTAAATGTAAACACAAACATGTTTCGATCTTAGAATAATATACCTTAATTACATCTTGATATAAATAAAGCTTAAACTGTGTAATGACATAATTTAACATGGCTAATTTTAAACCAGGGTGTACTAAGAGCAGAAAGTTTAAAATTTCATAAATAACTTGTTAAATTAAATTGTTCTTAAGTTGTCAAGTCAGAATTCACAGTTCACCTTTTTGTGGTTGAACTATCTAAAGTTTCAGACTGTGATCAAAACTCTTTTTCTATCTATCTATCTATCTATCTATCTATCTATCTATCTATCTATCTATCTATCTATCTATCTATCTATCTATCTATCTATCTATCTATCTATCTATCTATCTATCTATCTATCTATCTATCTATCTATCTATCATCTATCTGTCTGTCTATGCTAAACTATCTACATTTTCATTAAGACTCTTTGTGAGGTTGCAGGGTGTGTCAGACCTTTTGAAAGCAATGTGTCAGTGTCTCCACCTGTTCTTAGAGGCTAAACATGTTCGATACCAATATGACAGAAAGGCAAATGCAGAAAATGTCTTCTTTTGAATAATGGGCATAAGCCAGTCTAATGTAATAACCTTTAAACTCATGCAACCTGTACCAAACCGACACAACCAACTGTTTTGGAGTATAGGGGGTGCTCCTGAAGAGCACTTCCCGATCCGCCATCTTTTGTGGTGTAGCTTGCTGGAACAGCAGCTTATTTCAGGTGAGACAAAGAGGTTAGATTAGCTCGTCTGGAAGGCCAGCTCTGTCCTAGGATGCCCCCTTGACTCAGTACAGGTGGTGAGAGACAAAAGAACTCTGGCGAAAATATCATCACTGTTGGACATTCAGTCTCACCCTTTTGTGAATCTGAATGCCTTAATTTGCATTTTCTTTTGCAGCTGGTACACCTGAAGGGACAATAAAGTATATTTGTTTTGTATTTTATTTGACATCAACTACAAAAATCTCTCTTCATACCTGAAGTACACCACAATAGCTTCTTCTTGAGTCCATTAAAGTGACAACATTAAGTCTTTCATACAGTGCTGATGTTTTTTTTTTTTGTTTTTTTAATGATTCTTTTTGGTATGGTGGCCATGATGTGTACAATATTTTTTTTATGACTGAAAAGCTGGAAATGTGCAAGGACATGTTGTCGTGATTGTGTAAAAGCTGCTGAAAATTACATGGTTTAGCATAGTGTGGTATAGGTTTTTTTTACAAGGAGGTATATTTTTGAGGGAATTACAACCTACAGGGATTAATTTTTTCATAACTTCTGATTTGGTCAGATTTCACTTGGAAGCATTACATAAAACATCAGACATGTAATTCACACAAAACACTAATATGTTATAATGTATTTTGTGTCTAAATAATGGAACACCACATGTTACATAAAGGTGCTTTCACAAAACATGAAATGATATATATAAATATACAGCTATGCCTAAAATAATAGCACAGTGTTTAAAAATGTGAAAAAACTCAGTCTTCATAAAACTGTTTTATTTACACAGACACACATAGATTGTACATTCTACTTTAAATAACAGCATGAAGAAAGGTTAATTGTAGTCACTCTGATGTTAAAACATATTTTGGCCTGTTCAAGAAAAGAGAGTGTCTTTTCTTTTTTACAAACTTAAACTGTATAAACTGTAATAATAATAGAAAATGTTGCTTTTCTTTGAATCACTAATATTTACTTGTATAATCTCTGCTTCTGAGCAGTAGTTTTACAACAAAAATGTACTATTAGTTTAGACAGTGCAGTTGGCATTACTAATAGTAAATACCAGTTTCTGTGCATCTTCTCTACAGACCCTTAATTTTGAGACTGCAAACACGTCTAATTCCAACTTGTTTCATAACAGAGAGGTTACAGTACAATTACAAAAGAGTAAAACAGAGCAACTTTTCTGTAATATGGTCAGCCTTTCTGTTACCTGCTAAATTACATTACAAGTAGCAGCCAGAATTCATGGTCAGCATGTCTATGTAGAAAGTTGAACTTTCTCTTAAGTAGCTTCTTACACCTTTTCGCTTCCTCTGATTTTGAGTTTTTAAACATCTCACTAGCAAACATTCAGTCTTCTTGCAATCACAACTTCCACACCGAAGAGCATAATTTGTTAGTGCAGCTTGGTAGCTCCCAGATGTAGTGCATTTTCTAATCAGACAGTGATCTGACCTTTGAGTTGTTTTACCAGCTAATCAGTTTGGTCACCAGACAATTTCTCAATGGATCTCTATAAAACATAAATGCATGAGTAATCAGTCCAACACCACAGTTATTTTTGGAGTAATAACCTTCTCTTGAAATCACAGAGGATTGCTAGATTGCTTCAACCAGAGAAGAAAAATGTAAAGAATCTCTATGTTTATGTAGGAAACCTTTGACTGGACAAGCTTGTGAAACATATTGTGGTAAATATATCAAGCAGTATGAGTCAGAACAAAAGATGCTTCTAGGCTTGTCTTGATGAAGCAAAAGAAAAAACCACACGCTGACCTAATAACAACATGGGTGCTTAAAGAGTAACTGTTGTGACAGGAGACACCACTTGTACAACTCATTTACTTAAAATGACAACTCGCATGGAATGAGTTTTAATAAACTTGTTATATTAGATATTCTATGTTTTTTTTTTGTCGAGCTTAAACTGGATACCTTTTTCCTGTAAAACGAGGTCCATGCTTAAGGTTTAAGCTGAGAACGAGGTGTCCAATTTACCGAGTCCAATTTTTCTTCTTGCTACATTTAAGAGTCCCAAACAAATAATCCCAAATAATCCCAATAATGTCCAGTTAAACCTTTCAGGCTTTTGGTTCTCTTTATGGTGTCTGGGGGCAAATGCACAAATCTGTTCTGTTTTAAAGTAAAATTACTGCTAAAGAAAGTCTCTTCACTGATTACTATACTTCTCGATCAATACCTTTGCCACCATCGAAGCCTCCTGGTCTTTTGTTTGAATGGCTGGTACATAGCAAGTCAGTCATTGTCTTGATAAAAAGTCCATGCAGCAGTCCATCACAATGCTGATAAACTGAGAGATCAAGGCTCTTAAGAAGAGTTTTTCTTTTTAATACATCCCAACGCTTAAAGCACTAGATTTGAAGTTATTGCAATTGACATAAATCACGGCCAGTAGAAACTATCTTTTATCAAACCATAAGTCAGAACTCAGACAGCCAAAGTCGTCATGTGCTAATTTCAAAACCATGTGCCTGCATTTTTCAGGTTTTGACATATTAAGGCTTATCACGCAGACTCCTTGAGGAATCTTAAGAAGCTGAGAGCATGATGGATGGTTTATCTTGTCAAGAAGAATAACATCACAATATCTGAGATCGAAATGTAAATCATTAAAGCTTTTCTGGTTACTGATAAACATCAAAGTGTGTTATGAACGTATGCCAATTTATGAGCCACTGTTTCACAAAAACATGTAAAGTAGCTTAGCTTTACTGGAACCTGTTTGTACGCATATGGCATGTTTCCCTCTGTTACCTCACCTCTTGGTATAAGACAACATTAAACATGAACAATAAGAATTTTACTGGGAAAAAGAATGTATTCAATGATGATTTAAGCAACCTAAAATTGTTGTGATTTGTGGGTGTTTTGGGGTTTTGTTGGTTTTATTTCTCAGTTGAAGTTTTGAATCATGTTTCTGTTTATTCTTCTGGTCATGCTTTAGTTTTGTCGTCTTGTTCATGTTTTGTCAAGTTTGGTTTTCGGATCTGGTTATGCTTTAGTTTCATGTTTTTCTAGTTTCTGTTAGTTTGTGTTCAAGAGTCTCTGTTTTGCTCCAGCCACGTTTTGTTCTCCTGTCAATCAACTTTATTCGGTTCACCTGCATCTAGTTAATCTGTCTTCTTTTTTCACCTAGTCACGCTCCATAAATACACACGTGTTCAGTTATTCATTGCTGAATCATTTTCAAATCATGCTCATGTCTTACTTATTGGATCATGCTCATGTCCTGCTGTTCACGCCAAGCCTGTCTTGCCAGCCTGCCCATGTCAGTTTTGCCTGTCCGTTTATTGTTTTGGTTCCTGCCTCCTAGTGAGTGAGTTTTTTGTTATTAAATCTTTTTCCACTTACCATCATGCTGCCTGCTAGTCGGCATTCCGGGGTTCTTCGCTACTCAAATCCTAACAAAAATATACCTTTACACAGGATTTTAGCTTTGTCCCCACAAACTTTCAATAAATAAAAGAATTAAGGAATTGATCAGCCTAAATAACTGGTGTTGTCCAGGTTGATACACTGCAATGCCATTTGTTTTATAAAACAAGACTTAGATATGTAATTCTCATAAAACAAGGGACAGTTTAGTGACAGTTTACACAGTTAGCGACATTTCAGAAGAATAGCCTCATTAAATAAAAGCTGTTTAGTACATTGTCCAATTACCACATGTATCTGGAGTATTGCTATGGTACCTACAATGATAAATCAAACAGAGCATTGCTGTTTCATAAGGAGGCTTTTTCACTCGAACTGCAACAATTGACTGGATATATCAAAGACAAATTTAATAATTTATCACTTAACATTGAGATGCAATATAACATTTTTGCTCCACTAAAAACAATTGCTTTATTAAAGACAAATCTTTAGGAAATACTAAAACTAGTGCTTAACTTTATGCCTCGAAAAAGAGTCATACCCAGCAGTAGATTAAAGTATTAGGTGCACTGCCTCTAATATTAAATTCCCTTTGAACCTTTACACACTTAGTCAGATTACAACCATAAACCTCAATTTTTTTTTGGTGATTTTAGGTGACAAACACATCACAAGGTAGCCTACTGTAAATCCTCAGATTCATCAAAAATCAGTAACTGTGTTTAAAATATTTTTACCCATTAAAACTGAATGTAACCCCTGATTGAAAATTACCATTAAGCTGAGAGAATGCCTCCCCCTTTAGACCAATGGAGTACTTGGAACTCATGGACTTTGACTTAGTCTGTGGCCAGTGATCCACACAGACTCATTTTAACTCAAACAGACGTCAGACTACATAGAAGTACTTTTGGAAAAGTTTCCCCCTGAGAATTCCTCAGTAGTTTCATCTAAAGTTATCATTTATATACAGGATTTGTGTTTGTAGACTTTGAGAGCCATAACTAAATTTAGTCCAAGAACAATGTGACTTTAATCCGACAGGTCGTTTTTGTTTAACGTCTCAGTATCAGGTAGGTGAGCAGTAACATAAGGTGCAATGTATTAAATTGTGTATTTATTTCTTTATGCATTATGGGCACTCATCCAACATATTTAATTAAACCAACTACATATGTAAATATAAAAATCATAATACTCATCATCACAAGGTCATTGGCTGGAAGTCTTTAATGCAAATAATACAGCTATATTTACTTCCAAACATTACTATGTATGTCTATACATCCAAAGAATAGTACTCCGTTATGTACAAACATTATGTAAATCCAATTAAATTGCAAACACAAAAAACCATACTACTATACTAAACTAAAGCATCATAAGAAATAATCTATACGGACATCTCCCAAATTGAAAAACCATTTACTACTTCAGTGTTAGTAATTTGCCTCTGTTGACAAATGAGTACCCTAACTCCTAATTAAAGCAAAAAACATGTTTACACTTACATTATTTATCAGTTAGTTATCCAATGAGGCTGAAGTCAAGCCAAACTGAGATATTTTGAAGCTCTGTGTAATTTACAAATGTATTCAATTGACACTGTTTTTATTGCATGAGCTGATATTAGTTATTAATACACTACACAGTAACATCACAGTTAAAATCTGAACCTCCACAGCAGCTCCTCTGCTACCAGACAATTAGCTGGAAAGGGATGGTAGAAACTGAACCCTGGGAAGGGCGTAGGAGGGAGGATGGGGGGGATTAAGTTTCAGAATATAAATATCCCGAAATATGTATTTGGTCTTTTAAATTGTTTTATATGTGGAATCATTTAAACACTGTCTATTATGTGGAAGGTGGCTTTAGGGCAAAAGCACTGTTAAAATAGTAAATTAATAAATAACATTAATTGAAAAAATAGTAGAATTTGTTATAAAACAAATGTGATGATCTTGTGGTGGAAAATACATTTTACTCTACATTGTTGTTAAGGGTGTTCATACAACAAACATAGACAAACATTTATTCAACAATTGATCAAGAGAAATGTTCATTTTTTTAATTGTTTATGTAGGATTGCTTAAATAATGTTAGCAGTAGCACTGTTTATAGAGGACAGAAACGAAAGACCAGCTAAAACAACTTACATACATGTTAGAACTGCAGAGCAGCTTTCTCTCACAGGGGCTTAGAAAAGCACAAAGTGAAAACTCCTAAAAACCATTGCTTCAAAGTAAGAGGCTGCAGTGTTTTTTTGTTTTTGACCAGCTCTCAGAATTCATTTTGACTGTAGGTAGGAGCTGACAGCCAACACTTTTCCATCCAGTCGAAAAAGTGGTGCATCTGCTCTAAAACTTATATCCGTATGCCGCGGTGAACATCAGAGCAAAAACCTGAAACAGTAATGTGATGAGGACTTGGGAGCTGTTGTGAACCATGGAGACTTTAGATGCAAGCTGGTTGAAAGATATTGCTGAGCAATTAGTCACAGTGATTTCTTTGGCTTCTCTACTGCTTGAGGGTCAAGAGATGTTACTAGTGCTGGCTGATCCCTCCTAACTGCTGTTAGATCACCTACATGTGAAGGAAAACACAGCTTTATTAATATTTTTCACACAAGAAAAACTGAATAGTCTTTTATTACATATCTCACTACATATGAAAGGACAAATTAAGGTCATGATTTCAGCCATTTTACCACCATTTAGCAAGATAATTATTGTAGTGAATACTCTCTTAAGTTTTAATACTGGCGTTGCCGAGGTCCTGAGCGACCAGAATGAAAGTTTCTAAGGGAATGAGTCATATGAAGTTTGTTTAAAGATAGAAAGTTTTACTTGACAGGCATTCTGAGAGTGTATGTTGCAAGTACTTACTATACATCATGAAACAGCAAAGTAAAGTATCTACCTGCTCTTCTAGCTAGACTGCTAAATACAAAAATGCGTTTTTTTGTCAAGCTGAACATGTTCACCTTTACCCAAACGCTACTATTAAAATACCGTGACCAACTGATAAATAGCATTCCTGTCTCAGTTGACTCATACTTTTAGTTTTCTGCTTTTTTGTAGCTTTTTTATTTTACTTGTATTTACATAAGTTGCAGTCTATAGTTATTTAAACCAAGCTTCCCCCTCCTAAATCATGCACGGTAATGGTGGCTTAGTATACACTCCATATTTATTGGCACCTCTGTTTATGATATGTAAGACACCTGTGGTGATTCAACGGTCCTCCGTAGTGGGATGCACTTGTGAGCATGCACTGTAAGTAAGAGGCAAATGTGAATAAACGGAGGGTTCTCCAAAGCAGCCAAGTCGTAGTGGTCGCCTTTTCCCAACGGAATATTATTTTTCATGACATGGTGTCAGAAGTGGCCGACTGGATGACACAAAGTAATATATGGCAAAGTTTGGAGCACCTGAACAGTCTGACTTCACCCACCTGGCAGAATGGCAGATGTGGTGCCGCCGTTTCAACCGCTTCAAAGTGGCTTCAAAGTTGGACAGAGAGAGCAGGGAAGTACAAGTAAACTCGCTTCTGTATGCTATGGGCAGGGAAGCTATTTACGACTCATTTGTGTATGAGGGGGAGAATGAGGCATGATAGTAATGGCGAAAACTAGCGACCACTTTGTGCCTAAAAGGAACATTATCCACGACAGAGATTGCTTTCACAAGAGGCTGCAGAAAGCTGGAGAATCGGTCAAGGTTTTGTAAGAAGTCTATACGACCTGGCACAGTATTGGGAGTTCGGAGGGACTAAAGACGAACAAATTAGAGATAAAATTGTGATCGGCATTTCGGACCGTGATGTTTCTCAAAGGTTACAGCTCGAGCCGGATCTTACACTCGAAAGAGCTATTCACATTGCACGCCAGAGTCAGCAAATCAAGCTGCAGAGCGCAAGTCTGCTTGTGGATGGCTTGAGTCAAGGGAGATGGCAATTTCAGACTTCTGCTGATAAAAACTAGCTACTTCCTTGTTGCAGGAGGCTATATCCATTCCGATGCCAGCTACTGATCTGATTAATTATAGGCCGGCACCAGTAACCGGTGGGTGCGCAATAGTCTTAATTTTAGTGAAGTGATCTATAATGTATCCACAAGGAATGAACAGAATGAGGGTGTATATGTATGGCGAGACACAGGTGAAAAACAAAAGCTGATTGACATGGTGCAGGTGGGCCGAAGGAAGCTGACTGCTTAACAGAGACAGAGATTGAAAACAAAACATGGCAGGAACTAAATACTACCCAGACATAATCAAACCTTAGAAACATAGCAATAACAAAATATAATCCAGAAAGCAATATGAACAGAAAACAACAATCATAAGAAACCAAAACATAACACCACCTCTAAAACAATAAACAGATGCAGGTTCCAAAACTCAACTGTGAGAATTATAAGAGGAAAAACCCGCAACCAAACACCCCCAAATCATAACATCTCCTTAGTTTTGCTGACATTCAGAGAGAGGTTATTTTTCTGACACCAACTGGTCACTGATTTCACCTTATTATTGTAGCCACTCTCGTCATTGTCTGTAATGAGGCCCAAGATGGTGGTGTCATCAGCAAACTTGAGGATAATGTTTGAGCTGTGCCTGGTAGTACAGTCATACATGAATATCCAGCAGCAGATGGACTTTTTCAGTGAGCTTGGTAACCAGCTTGGAGGGGATTATGGTGTTGAATGCTGAGCCGTAGTCAATAAAGAGGATTCTCACATAGGTGTAGGTGTGGAAAAGACTCCCTTCCTTTCCTACCTCCATCCCTGCAGCTCTGAGATCAACTCATGGAAACATCAAACCATTGCACGCCTGCCTGTCCACCCTCCAACAGCGCATGCTCAGCTGAAGCACTACCGCTTTAGGATCACAGAGAGAATGTCAGCACTGCGATTCTCCATGCTACTCCTCCTGCCAAACTCCACCGCCAACAAGCCATCATCCACCAATAACAGTAAGCTACCTTTACCTTATCCTGCACTACTCGCCATAACTTTCTCGAAACAACAATAACATCTCTCCAGTCCTTCTCAGTGCCAACCAGATCGCTTCAGCAGCTCCAGTCCATATTCTAACTTATTTTGTACATATTCCAAAAAAACAGTTAAACTGCTGTTCAGTCTCTGTAATTGTGTCCACACTCACTGGGCACATTCTGAAAGTGCAGTCTCTATAATAGGTCTTTCAACAGGATAGTGATCCACAGAAAACCTCTGGAGTGAGCAGAAGAGAACAGAGCAGGAAAGAGGCGTATTTAGAAGAATTCTTCAAAGATCCCTGTATGTTCCAAAATTCAGGAAATGTAATGAAATACTAAGTGCTGCTTTACTGACAAAAAGAGGTTGTACAAAGTATCGTCAGCTTGATTCCAACAACTCTGCCACCAGTTATTACTGAACATAGAGCGCCCATGACCCCACCCCATCTCACTGAATTAATCTACTGTAATTAAAGGCTGGATTTTCCTCAAAATTTCCAAATGAGATTTTGCTGCTGCAATAAAAGATAAATGTAGTTTAAAAGTATTTTCACAAATCTTTACCAGGGTTCAGTGTATGTGTGTCAGAAGGGCAACCTGTTTCAAAAACACTCCACCTCCCACATATTCATGTCCATAAAGAAAATTTGTGTAGGAAAAATTGATAGAAATGACTCACAAACTTAGCACACCAATGACAAAACATTTATTTTTAGCAGAAAAAATATTTTTCTATCCAAGATTACTTTTTTGACATGCAGATTCAACAATGCAATAACATAATAAATATTTTCTATATTTACAGCTGGGTTTTACAGCTGCCTCTCAGTAAATAATTTCGGTGGTCCTAAATATTTTATGGTAAGAAGGTGCCCCTTTTTATATCGAGCCAACCCAATGAAAATATCCTGAAAAAATAAAAGTTAAACTTTCAACGTGATCTGCCATAATCAAACAGCTGTCATCAGTTCTATTTTCCAAGCTGGTTTGTGAAAGGTTACATCACTGAGGCGCTTCGTTAAACTGCAAAACCGAGAGCCATGACAGGGTCCACAGGTCTGGCTGCAACAAGTTTAATCAGGAGCTCATTATTTCTCTCACACAGAAGCCACTCAATCACATCTATTGATTAATTAAGTGCCAAGGGCGTCTGGGGACCCAGGTGACAAAATGTGCCCAGGGGACACTATGAAGGTCCGACAGCTGTAGTCATTAAACAAATTGTACTGTGGGGTCCGTGAAATAGTCAAATGTTGGAAGCAGTGCATCTGCATAATTAAAAAAGCAAATGGTTTCTCCTGATGAATAGTGCTAGTTCACCTCAAGGACACGTTCCTTTGTTTTCACGTAATATTAAATTCAGTGTCATAAACCATGCAATGGCATTTCTTTATTCACTATCTTATCTATTATCTTAAATAGACAATCTTGAACCAGATTCTTTGGCCTCACGCTGCTTTACAACCCAAGAAACATATGGCACGCTTTTTGTTGCCAATGTACAAATATCATGGACCTTTCAATTTTAAGATTTTACAGAAATCAGCCAAGAAGACATCTCATAGTTACCTTACTGAGTAATAAGGAAGAAATAAATTTTTAAAAGCAGAATAAATTTAAATAATACTACAAAACTTTCAGTCAGCAGTGCACTGCCCAATAAATTGGCACATTTGTATTCCTACATATTTTCCCTCAACTGTGTTAGGGCACAGCTTTATCTAGTGTGATTTCTCTTTGTTAGTGTGGTCCAGTAATTTCACAGCAATGCCATGCAGTGCAGTAATCTTCACTATGCAATTTCACAGGAAGCTTTTTGAATATGAATAATTTCTTTTTAAATATTAGACCTCTATAAATGAATGAAATTCAGTAGGTGTATTTTAAACACCACCTGAAAGAGATTTTTGTGTGTTGGAAAGATGTTTACATTGTTGATGCTGCTAACTGAAAACATTGGCTGGTAATACAACTGAACAAGTGACAATCACACCTGTGATGAAGTAATTGTCATAATATTTGGTCTTTTTTATCCCCAGTTTTCATATTTCTGTTCAGTTCTCCTCGCTCTAAAGCAAAGAATATAAAGTGTGCTATGTTTGAAGCATGTGCTAATGGATATATCAATCTTAATGTCATCTGTGTATATAAAAAAAAACTCATAGGAGATTGAAAGATTTATCAACCAATTAAGGACATGTCCAAAACTTTTTTTTATGCTTTATGATGCCACAAATTTAAATTATGAACCATAACAATATCTATGTTGATGACATATTGATTTATATTTATCTCTCACCACTTGATCATAGTCCACTACATGGACAGTTTATCCAAAATGGGCCAGAATTTCTTTGAAGCTGAACTGAGCGAGCAAAGAACCTGGAGGTCATCATGAACTCATACCTGAATTTTATAAATAAATAAGATTTGCTAATAAATTAGCATACTTTCCCTTTAAAACAGTGTCAGAATAAAGGGTTTTCAGGGCACAGACAAACCAGTGCATGCTATTTTTCTGTAGATTAGATTACTGCGGTGCCTATACAGGTCTTTGTAGAAATAACTAAACAGGTAGCTGGAGCTCATGTAAAATGTATTAATAATTAACTATTTCATTTATTTATAAAGTACATTACAAACCAAAAGGCAACCAAAGTGCTGTCCAGGTAAATATGAAATAAAATAACTAAATAATAAGGTTGACAAAATAAGCAAAAAAATCAGCAATAAAAGGTATAGAACAAACTGAGGTCTGGCCTAACTGTCATGCTCTCTGGAATCGAAAGCCAGTTTAAACAGATGAGTTTTTAAAAGAGATTTAAAATAATTTAAAGTTCCAGCAGACATCAGAGAAAGAGAGAGACTGTTCCAGATCCTAATAGCTGTGGCTGAAAAAACTACCCTGGTCAATAACCAAGTCCTAGGAATACCTTGGAGCTTTTGGTCTTCAGATCTTAGTGTTTCTTTGGGCATGTGTGAAAAAAGCTTGTGAAGGTAAAGAAGGTGCCAGACCACTTAGACATTTAAAAAGTAGAAGTGAAATAATAAAAAAAAAAACAGGAAACTGGCAGCCAGAGGAGGGAACACAAAGCCAGGGTCATATCTTCATGTCGTCTTGTCCTCGTTAGCAGAGGGGTTGCTGAATTGTGAACCAGCTGAAGATGGAGGAGAGACTGGTCAATCCCACTATAAAAGGAGTTGCAGTAGTCCAGTCTAATAAAAGCACGAATAACCCTCTCAAGGACATCATGAGGAAGATAATCCTTGACGTTACTAATAAGCCTCACATGATAAAAACTAGACTGGACAACTGCACTAACCTGTTTATTTAATTTGAAATCTGAATCAAGGATCAGTCCAAGATTCCAGTGACCCAACAGCACTGCTGCATCCTGTCAGATTTACCCAATTAGATTTCCTCTGTCCTTATGGCATTTAAATAGATGAAGTTCAACTACATCCATGCTCTTACATCTTCCAAAACCTTAAGCAGCCTCTCCTCTGGTTGGGATCTGGTGGAAGATAAACCTGAATGTCATCCACAAAAAAATGGAATTGAAAACTGTCCCAACTAGCCAGAGAGATTTCTATTGGATAAATAAGGCTTAAACCATTCTATCGCTGTGCCTTTTATACCAACAGTCTCCTCCAGCCTTGATATTAAAATGTCATCCTCTACTGTGTCAAAAGTAGCAGTAAAATTAAGAAACATTAAAACAGCTGAACTGCTACAACCAGCAGTTAATAGTAGTTCATTGCACAACCTGAGAAGTGCAGTTGCAGTGCTGTGACAATACTTAAAGCTGGACTGAAACTTCTTATGAATATCATGAAGCTGCAGGTGTTCTTGTTCTTTTCTTCTTTAGAAAGAAAGGGGAATTTGGAAATTGGCCTAAAGTTTGAGAGGTTGGACCACAGAATGATTAGAATCAAGGGATCAACAGCACTTGAAACTCTGCTTTCTGACAATCTCTGAAATCTGAGAAATGAACATAGGTTCAAAATGACCTAAAAGAGCTGAGGATACAGGAGGTATATTCATTGAGCCATGGCTCAGAAGGATGTTTTGGAGAATTTAGACATAAAATGTCATCCAAAATACCCGCAAAGACAAAGGTAAAATCTGATTAACATCTCAATCCTTGTGACACTTCAAAGAGAGAAGCTCAGAGACTATAAAAGCAGCTGAAAACTGCAAATGTTTTCTGTGTGTTGATAAGGTGGCGGCATGTTGGTCATGCGCAGATGTTAAAAGATAAAATTCAAATAAAGGAAGTAGACAATCAGAGATGTCAGAGTCACATATCTCTTTAACATCTCTTTGTAAACCATTAGTAAAAACCAAGTCAAAGATGTGTTCTTTATCAGGTGTGGGACCACTCATTACCTGAGTCAAGTTAAAAGAACTGATCAAGTTTAAAAATTCTAGTTAGTGGCTTGGTTTCACAGCAGACATGTATAGTAAGATCCCCAACAAATAAAATGCGATCATATTCTTAAAGAATTACTGACAGTAAATCTGCGAAGTCCTGAAGGAAGTCACTATTTAGTTTTGGCAGCTGGTAGATCACTCCACACAACACCAGTCACATTTTATTTTCATCAGTTGGACTTTGAAGCCAGAAACAAAACAGGATTTGAACACGACAGCGACTCCTCCATCTTTACCTGAAGTCCGAGGGGTGCTGAAGAAGCATCGGTTCAGAGGGAGAACTTCCGAAAAACAGAGTGAAATCACCAGCTTGAAGCCACATCTCAGTCAGAATCATGAAATTCAACTCTAGAGCCTTGGCATTAACAAATGCCATTGCAATGATGATCACCTTCTCCTTGGCCACGGATAAAGTCTGACCTACTGGTCTGAGGTTGGTGAGCACCATGTCATACATAAGCCGACAGCATCTCCAGGGAGGCAGGGTTGCCTCCAGCAGGTGCGCTTTAGGAACTCAAGGCAGGATCCAGAGTATGGAAGAAAAAAAGGTCACTTATCCACCCCACACAACCTCTAGAGAGCCTTAATTCAGAGAAAAACACCACCATATCTTCCCTGTCTCTAAGGATGCTTTTTCCCCTGCTTTCTCTGCTATGTCAGTATGAAAAGAGGTGAGTTGGAGTCATTGTCCTTCTAATTCAACCTCAAAAATGACTCATGGTGATGTCAAATGTCCAAGTGTCTGGCCTGGAGTACAGACACATCATGCCAGTTGACTAAAAATGATACAAATGTGAAATAGTAGCAAACAAAATCAAAGAGCAGACATGACAGTGAGCTGCACAGCACCATCTTGTCAACTGAAAAGATGGTGCCAGAACATTGAAGCTGCCACAATCCTGACTAACTCCAGGTAAATGGGTCCTATCACACCAATACCAGTGACTGAATATTTGTTAAAGAATATAATTTACATAACCCTGCTGATTGTATATAAAACACTAAATGGTCTTGGGCCTAAACACATTTCAGAGTTCCTTCTCAGCTATGAACATCAAGACCGCTCAGATCATCAGAGACCTGCTTACTCAGTGCTCCAAGGACCAGACCTAAACTAGGTGAGGCAGAATTTAGTTTCCATGCTCCAGCAGTTTCTGCAAACCTGATGTTTGCAGAAACTGCTGGCTCTTTTGGGTGTAGACTATAAACATTATTATTTACTGCACCTAACTCATAAAATACCATCATTACTATAATGTCTCAGCTTTTAGTGTGTGTAAATTCAGTCATAACTGTATCCACAGACAACCTGTTGGTAATGTTTATTTCTTTTAAGTGATCATGTCTCACGTTTTGATGCTTTTACATGGCGTCTCATGTGGTATAAAGCACTTTATACCCTGCACAGAAATGTTAATATACACATGAATTTGCCTTGCCTTGCCTTATAATCAATGTGACTCTTGCTCAAACGTGACCACACATGATAAATATGCTGATGTGTTCAATGATAAGATATTTAGAACAGTTTCTTAAAGCAGCAGCTTGGAGACTTAAGAAATCAGAACCCTACCCAGGGATTTAAAAGCATTTTTTCAGGTGGGCTCAGTGTGCCACAGCTGCAAATAACTGCTTGTGACCAAAAATATGTTTTGAAAATTGAAATTTAGCAGCCTTTAGGTCGATGTTAAATCTGCTCCACATCCGACAAGAACTTAAACTCTAATGGGCCAAGGCATGCTCCAGCACCTGTGTCACCAGAATACTGAGCTACTTGTGCAGTGGCTGTGTTGAGTACCCACCGAATGAAAGCAGCAGAAAGTCTCATTTTTCTACGAACAATCAGTAAGTGGTTTACTTGTCATGGTTTCACACCACTAAAGTAATGTTGCTGTCAAAGCCTTATTCCCAGGGCACAATTTTTCACACCAGTCAGGCTTCAATTCCTTATCTACAATTAGTTTTCTTACAGGTTTTTTGACGCTAAAAGTAACTTTTTAGCAATTCTTTCAGCTGCTGACTTGGTTTATGCATTCTGTCCTGGCTGATGTATGAACTGTCAGTATGCCTTGTCTCTTAGCCTTGAGCCATTCCTCATTTTTTAATGACAATACCCACTCACTGTGTTGCCACTAAACAGATACATATTCTTTTAGTTGTTTTTCTACTACAGCAGCCTTTTTTGAAAACAAAAAAATCTGGTTTCGGAATTTCCCCTGTTGAATTCATTCACTCTCTGGTGCTCCCCAATTCGTCTATAATTTCTCCCTGGTAATGGTTCCAGTTAATCTAATCAATTTAGTAACAGTCTCTGTTTGACTCTCGGTGTGTCAGAAAAGTGGGTCTTAAAATAACTTATCTGCCTTGAGAAAAGTGAAAATGACAGCTGTTTTTTTATTTATTCATGTTAGTACAAGATTGTTGTAATACAAAATTATTTCCTGATTTTAAAAAATGGCTGGATATGTACATTGACTGAATTAACTCTAGATTTGTTCCCATATTATACAACAATATATTTTGTTTGGTTATGAATAAGTATTAATAAGTGCCAAAGGCAATCATTAACAAAGTTAGTAATTTTAATCCGAATGAATAAGTCAGGGCTCTCTCTACCTGATTATCAGGAATTAATAGCCAAACGGCTCTCAGTGCCTGTCAGTTATTGTTTTATAAATACCTGCCTGGTGAGGTGTGGTATTATGGAACAATAGTTGAAGGACATAATTTGCGCACTGGCATTCTTAGACAGCAAGCCAGAATAGACACAAACAACTTCTCTCCAGAATACAAGAATTCATTACCAAAGTACTTCAAATTCCAGTTAAAATATTTTGGACAACAATCACTTTAACTAGGCTAGTAGAATTCATCTAAACTACTAATTTTTGAAAAAAAAAATCAGGAAATCTCATAAACTTTGGCAAAAAAGAAACAAAAGCATAAACTAAAATCAATAACCAATCAATCATTGCAGTGGTATCACAGTCCTTTTTGTACCTCACGACTGCATCCCACCTGCAAGGGCTCCACAGATCCACCTGTTGGCTTTGTTAAAAATAGCCACCTCCTAACATTAGTCTCCAGAAATTTCACCACAAAACATCGGGTTTGGACTAAATGTCAAGGAACATATATGATCTGACATTACGGTCACATTACAACCATTTGAGAATGTTATCTCTGGTAATTAACTTAGAATAAGAAGTTTATATCTATACAATACTCACATGTCTTCTAATATGAAGCAGACACATCTTTTAACAGAAGCCCAGAAGAAACAAACCAAACCTTCCATTTTAATATAAATGTACTTAGTTTCCCATATGTTAAAAAACTAAATGATTATGAAACAGATTCACTTGATCGTAATGGAGACTGCAATAAACTTACAAAAGCTGAAAAACTAGAATACTAAAGTTGTTCATGTTAATCCATCTGTAGGATTGATGAAATAATTACTGATTTAATTTAAA